>ML828454.1:59586-80652 GCA_009831015.1 Picea engelmannii | reverse complement strand
AAACTTCGACAAATTATATTTAAATGCTACATGGATTAAATTAAATAAGATAATAACCAAATCAATAAAACATGGGGCTACTATGCATCTCAGATAATATTGCACTTTTCATATCTCTTCTTCACACAAATATGACTCTTATCAAAGTTTTGTTTGTGATTCTCAATGGATTCGTTTGTTTGGTTACTGCAAGGAGTTAAAGTAATTACTTCTCTTAGATTTGGCCTTGCAACAAAAACCCTAAATGCACTCATTCATGTTAAAGTGTCGATATGTTTTAATAGTGATTAATTAATCTTTGATGATTAGGATGATTTTGATAACCCATAATTCTTTGTATTGTATTCACCAAACAAAACTCATCGATATACAACATCAAATTAACTCATAGATTAATTATCCATCCACTAAGAAACATGACAGAGTTAATGTGTTAAAAATAAGACAAACCCTGGATACAATTTTGGTATTTGTATCGAAATATAAATTAAAGAACCTCTCACCTATAACAAGGCCTAAAATCTTAATATTGCCACACATTCAATCAAATGGAAATTCTCAAACTTAAATGTGATCACATAAACTACTCTTTCAATTCTTAAATCAATCTCTATAGTATATAAATAAATCAATACAATGAAATAAACTAAGATAGAGATACAACTTAGCCCTGTGTCCTTGGAATTGGTGGGCTCTTGCCAATCCTGGTAGAGAGTTGTAGGAATCCACAAACTTATGAACAAAGAGATACCATAAGCTAGAATTGTAGCTTTATTAAGAACAATAGATCCAAAGATTACAACGTTGCCATTACAATCACATATACAAAAGTAAGATGATGTTGAACATCAAAAACACTTGTCTATTCCTTCAATTACAAAGTTACAAAGACATTGCTCCCCCCCGATTTACAAAACTAATAAAATTTATATGGAAAAAACCTAGTTTGGAAGGTGAGAACGACCTCCTCTGTTCTCATGGAATGAAATAATAAAAATAGTTGCATAAACAAGCAGATCGAATTGGTTTCGATCCTCCCTAACTATCCATACAATCTTAGTATAGTCAAATCAGGGTTTTGATCTCGTTTTGTATTACTTTTAGATATGAATTGCAATTTGTGGATCATCTTGAAAAATGGGTCGCACATAAATCTTGGACAAACCCATATTGGTAAAACCTCGATATCTCCCTAACCATGCCATATTTTAGGAATCCACCTAACTGAGACCTAACTGAGACCAACCTGCACAAAACCCATGTTCTGGATTTACCAGATTCTTCTTTGTTTGCTCGCAAATCTTCCCGAAAGTTGATTGTTTCTATTTCAACACGTTTTTTACTACAAAACCATTAATCATAGTTGAAGACCGCCAGGTGCGACCTAGTCACAAACCAAGGCACACACACACCATGATGGGGGTTAGATATTCAAAACCCATGTGACCATCTTCCACCTGGGTGCGCACATATATGCAAACCTACAAACTTGGGTACTAGAACAATTGGAGGTACACAAACAAAAATAGAATTATTCATTAGCAAACATAGATTAAAAATCATATTAATCTACCAAAAACTTAGGAAACATATTGAAATAAGCAATTGTACCTCAAAATGCTTGTTGAGGAGTTTGAGGGCTTAGAATCATGAGGTTGGTGATATTATGGCTTGGTTTTAGGTTTAGAAGTAGGGTAATAATGGAAAAAAAGGTGATTTAATATGGAAATTTGGGAGGCCAACATCTCCCCCATGCCTAAGTATTTGCATGTCCTCATGCAAACATATTAGGAAGTAATATATTTAAACTATCGAATTTGCAATACCTTTCAAATAAAACCCTTTCCATTACCATACCATGTGCAAAGTCATCTGAGAACTCTTTGAATTTATCCCCCAAGTTGTTGTGGAGAAGACTTAAGTCCAACATTGCGATCAACTAATGTCAACTTCCTTGTGAGAAGAAGTGAAGGATGCTTCACATCATTGGCTATAGAAAAATGCTACAATTGGAATTGGTACCAAGATATGATGAAAAAGGGGTAGCGAATATTTCATGCTAGAGATGAATGAATGCAGTCTTAACTTGGGCAACAATATCTCTAGACAATGCGCGATCCCAGTTTCTGCCAAAGGACCTCATTTTTTTCTGAAGGTTGCAAAGATATTAGAATCTTCTATTATGTCTCTCTGCTTAAGTCAATGGATACTTTCTTTGTTGGTGAGGAACATAAACTAAGTTATGATCAATATGTGGCTTATTTTTCTTTACCATGCCTCTAGTAATCCTTCAGGTAATAGATGTTACTAACATGTTTTATTGCTAAAGTAATCTTTGCATGGTTTCCTTTTCATGAATTCCTTTATTTTTTGTAATAAATTCTCTCACATGCATGTTTACTTGCACGTCCTCATGCAAGAAAGTCCTCAAACTGATCAAAACTGGAGTCATCCCACCAATGACTAGGAAAAGTCGGATGCATTAATCAAAATATTGAGTCCCCTGTGGTTCTGATTCTTTGAAATGGCTGACTAGATCGAATGAGTCTCTCATGCAATTCCTTGTCCTCTTAATGTCTTCTTGGAGATTTTGACTTGTTCTCTTATGAATTATTTTCTTTTTGTATGCATCGGTTTCGTATTGTCATCTCTAGGTCTCCCTGTTTCAATCTTTAATTTTTGTGTTCTTTCTCTTCACCTAACTCATATGATGATGGGATAGGGTCATTATGTCCAATCAACACACTATCAAAGGGTTTAGGAGGTTCTTTTCCTAGATAATTTGAAACCTTACTCCTATGTTTCTTTGGAATTAAAAAATATATATCAACTAATGTACATGAATGATGAAACATTATGGACAATAATGGCTAATCTAGGATGTGTCATCATAATAATAAGTATAATCACACAAGGAGTGCCACATGGTCGATAAGTGTTAGACAAGTCATCATGGAAGGTGATATGGCTAATGGAAAAAAATTAATGTGCCCCATAGGTAAGATGGAATCTTCATGATAATTTCGATATATAATGGAAAAATACAGGTAGGAATGTTGGGATATACAAATGAAAATGGTGTAAAGAAATAAGGTAAAAAGAATAAGAGTAGGGTAACAAGCACAAGAGTTTTTCCTAACAAAATTCCCTTTCATTCAGTCAGTTACCCATACTTACAACATATGTGCATGGTCTAAGTTGATGCACGAAGGTTATGGAATTGAGGAGATCATTGCAAAATTCAAACTCTGGAACTTCTTCTTTTGAATTTGATGTTGTTGGTGCTTTGGGATGGAAAGGAGAGGCAGGCTACTATCAAAATTTTCTCAATCAATGTTAAAAACATAGCTATATCTCTTCTCGTACCTACTCTAGAATTCTCATACCAGAATAGATAAAAATCTAAAAATCCATTAGTGCATTTATAGGGACTGCTGAGAAACATTGTTCTGAATAAACGATTGCAGTATGTTTTTTCTGAATAATCCTACTATTTGAAAATTTGCTGAGCTTATTTGGTTGAAAAAAAAATGTTGATATATAAACTGGAAACCAAGAGGTGATAATTGAATGTTGGTGGTTTATTTTTCCACAGAGGAGGGTGCTACAACAAGTGTCTGAACTTGCAGGGAGTTTATGGAGCACTTGAATGTTGAGTACTCTAGTGTTTCTTCCATGAAGACCTGCAAATTATGGAAAAAAATTTGAACTTATTGATGGAATGGAGGTTGAAAAATGGAGTCAAAGGACTGTAGGTTGATGTTGCCAAAACAAGAATGTCATCCCCTTTTTATTTGCACACTACTAGAGACTACAAATTATTGTTAGGATCACAAACCAAATAGTCTTCACCAAAACCCAATGTCATCACAATTCTATCTATGTGAACGAATTTGTTAATGTCAAACATAGAAATAAATCATTGGATTACCAACTAATGATGAATGTTGTTAACCAATGTGGGACTACTCATCTTTGATGTCGATGAGAGTTGAGGTGCCTTGGTACATATTGAGAGGTAGGAATATATGAGATGAGGTCGAGTCACCTACAAGATCTGAAAAACAAGGAGAATTGAGGAATCCCCACTGCTTCCAACAAGAGAACATGCCATTAATGTATGCAAGCCTCTAGGTACCATACAAGTCTCTAACTTTGACCCCAAATAAGGTGTTGGAGTTGATGGGAGAAACTTTGTCGAAAGGTGGGCCTTAAGGAATCCCACATCATCCAACACGAGCACAAATATAATAATTTAAAGAGTACATGGTAGAACCAACAACTGAATGCATAATTTATTGTGATTCTTTCCTGTCGGTTGCCCGATTTTCAAGAAAAAATCATGTCTAGTTGCGCCAGTAAATTAGTTTTCACAACTGGACTTATTTTTCTCTTTATTATTTTATTCATTTATTTACACTATCCTACTTTACTTTGGAAAATGGGATTTCTCCTTAGGTGTATGAGTATTTCCAATGCATCCATTTACATAACAGGATCTCTATTAAACTCATATCCAAATCTGAAAAGTATACCTCCATGATTGCCCGGATATGAGAGACCAGTTGTTCTAGTAGAGATGATGCCAAGAAGTGTTGAAGAGTGGAGGAATATTGTGGCCTAATGAATGTTTGGAACCAAGTATCAATGTAGTATTTGTGCTCTTGGCTCTCTCCTTTGATTTTCATGCCATGAAGTTCTTTGGAAGTTTCATCAATCTCCCGAGTGTACAAGGTATCTGGAGATAGTGACAAAAATGCAAGGAATTCTTCGATTTCTGGCTCCAATGTCTGTTCTTCATTGGATATTTTCCATGAATCTTTGATCTCTTCCTCATGTTGTTGAGGATAACTAGAAGAAACTTCTAAGTCCTCTTGTGGAAATTGTTCATGGATCCTCCTCTGCTTCCAGAGATATAGACTCATTCCTAGTGACAATATTTAACTTTGGACAAGGATTTAAGAATATCCTTTTGGTGGCATGCCCTCCTCTACTCAACAAGTTCTTGAGTTTCTTTGAATTCTTTTGTTTGTCTTAAAGTTCCTACCCAAAAATGGATTAGTAGTATGGGGGATCTTACAACACCTTATAGTAAGGAAAATAAATGGAGTTAAAATCACACCATTCAAAGCAAATTTAAGTAATCTACAATCTCTAGGTCTAACCATTAGTCAACTACATGACATAGAAGGGTTTGGATAAACTCACCAAAGTGAATGTGGTGGGATAGAACCATTGCAGAAATTCAGAAGCGAGGGCGCCTTTGTGTCTTACCATCTCGTCCTCCACAAAATCTGCAATGTAGTGAGAAATAAACCAAATAGAAATAACTAACAAAACTATCCTTCTATCGTTTACCTTTTAATATCTCCCCAACAATGACGCCAAAAATGTTGGGTCAATTAATTGTCATTAATAAACCCCTTTTACTTGTAAATATGGTTTGTAAACTTGTGATTTTTATACACAGCATGTGCAAGTAAAAGATGGAAGTCCAAACTATTCTTTCTCAGGGGACAAGTAAACCACACTGCAATCCAATCATTCATTAAAACATAAAGAAACTAGCAAGCAAACACTCTTGAACAACTTCACTTTCTCCATAGGATTGATATTGAGTATGGGAAGAATTAATAGCTCTACATACCATGCATAGATCTATGATCTATGCATGATCATGGCCTTTAATATGTTCTCATCCTAATGCTCAATCAATGGATTTTTAAGTGTTCTGACACAAAAGATTTAAGTGTTGGTAAATAACTTGAAGACAAGGAAAAATGACTAACTCTTTTTTTCAAATCTCCTTCCAGGATCCAAGAGGCAATATGTCACTTTGATAATCTAAGTGTTCATGCTTCTATATAAAAGGTTAGATTTGACAAAAAGAATCCAATCATTGTCCAAAAACTAATGAAGAAGAGTGTTAACTATGGTCATAAGTTTTACTCCAACTAATTTATTTAATCAATCAGTTGTAAATATGTTGAATCCTCATTCAATGTTACTATTCTTATATTGAATCCTTTAGTCTAGAGTTAAATCTCATGAACAGTAAGTATAATATTTAATCCACAACCAATACACTCAATGCAATGAACATGTGGTGGCACTGCACTTCCATTATACAAACAACTTGTTTCCACAAATGTGTGACTCAGCTTTCATGCATTGTTTAATTACTGAAAGGAAATCAACAATCTTTCAAGATCGATTCTCACAAGGAGGCTCGGGACATATCCATACTTAGATGTCTTTCCATAAGTGATTGAATTGGCCTTTCACCAGACTGTGTAATCATGATTATAAACAATATTAAAATCTTGCATCAACTAGAAATATCAACTATGATTTCAACAAGATAGAAAACCATTCAAAGATAAACCCTTATCCCTCGAGAATAAGTATATATCACTATTGGTTATCTCCAGAGGTCACACAACTATATCACTCATCAATAGAAAATGATTCCTTGTTCATAGGTGGGAAACCCTACAGTTAACTTGTGCAAATTATATTTAAATTCTACAGTGATTAAATTAAATAAGATAACAACCAAATCAATAAAACACAGGGCTAATATGCATCTCAAATAATATTGCACTTTTCATATCTCGTCTTCACACAAAGATGACTCTCATCAAAGTTTTGTTTGTGATGCTCAATGGATTCATTTGTTTGGTTACTGCAAGGAGTTAAAGTAATTTCTTCTCTCAGTTGGTCCTTGCAACAAAAACCCTAAATGCACTTGTTCGTGTTCAAGTGTCCGTATGTTTTAACAATGATTAATTAATCTTTGATGATTAGGATGATTATGATAACCCATAACTCTTTGTATTGTATTCACCAAACAAAACTCAGCAATATACAACGTCAAATTAACTCATAGATTAATTATCCATCCACTAAGAAACATGACAGAGTTAATGTGTTAACAATAAGACAAACTCGAGATACATTTTTTGTATTTGTATTGCAATCTATATCAAAGAACCTCTCACCCATAATAAGGCCTAAAATCTGAAGATTTCCATGCATTCAATCAAATGGAAATTTTCAAACTTAAATGTGATCACACAAACTACTCTTTCAATTATTAAATCAATCTCTATAGTATAGAAAGAAATCAATACAATGAACTAAACTAAGATAGATATACAACTTAGCTATACATCCTGGGAATTGGTGGGCCCTTTCCAATCCTGGTAGCGAGTTGTAGGAATTCATGACCTTACGAATAAAGAGATACCATAAACCAGAGTTGTGGCTTTATTAAGAACATGTGATCCAAATATCACAACACAATCATTACAATCGCATATACAAAATTTTGATAATGCCAAACAACAACAACACTTGTCTATTCCTTCAATTACAGAGTTACAAAGACATTGTTCCTTCCTTGTTTAGAGAACTAATACATTTATGGGAAAACCCTCGTCTAGAAGGTGAGAACGACCTCCTTTGTTCTTGTGGAACGAAATAATAAAAATAGTTACATCAACAAGTAGATCGAACTGGTTTCGATCCTCCCTCATTATCCATATAATCTTACTAAAGTCAAATCAGGGTTTTGATCTCGTTTGCTATTCCTTTTAGATATGAATTGTTTTTTATTACAAAACTATCATTACAATCACATATACAAAATTATGATAATGTAAAACAACAACAACACTTGTTTATTCCTTCAATTAGAGAGTTACAAAGACATTGTTCCCCCCTGATTTAGAGAACCAATACATTTATATGGAAAAATCCTAGTCTGGAAGGTGAGAACGACCTCCTTTGTTCTTGTGGAATGAAATAATAAAAATAGTTACATCAGCAAGCAGATCAAACTGGTTTCGATCCTTCCTAATTATTCATATAATCTTACTACAATCAAATCAGGGTTTTTTATCGCGTTTGCTATTCCTTTCATATATGAACTGTAGTTTGTGGATCATCTTGAAAAATGGGCCGCACATAAATCTTAGATAAATGCATATTTTAAAAACCTCGATATCTCCCTAACCGTTCCATATTTCAAGAATCCACCCACCTATGAACTAATTGAGACCATCCTGCACAAAACCCATGTTCTAGATTTCTCAGATTCTTCTTTGTTTTCCCACAAATCTCCACGAAATTCGACTCTTGTTGTTTCAACACATTTTTTAATGGGAAACCCTTAATCACAACTAGAGACCTCCATGTGCGAGCTGGGCACAAACCAAGGTACACACACCATGCTGGGGGTTAGATCTTCAAAATCCATGTGACCATCTTCCACCTGGGTGCTCTCATATATGCAAACCTACAAACTTGGGTACTGGAATAGTTGGAGGTATGGGAACAAAAATAGAATTCTTCATTAGAAAACATAGCTTAAAAACTCATATTAATCTACTAAAAACTTAGGAAACATATCGAAATAAGCAACTATACCTCAAAATGCTTGTTGAGGAGTTTGAGGGAATAGAAGCATGAGATTGGTGATATTTTGGCTAGGTTTTAGGTTTAGAAGCAGGGTAATAATGGAAAAATAGGTGATTTAATATGACAATTTGGGAGGCCAACAACAGTCTAGAAAAAGACCTTTATAGGACCTATTCAAAATTATGGAACTTGATGATGAGATTAAACATCATCTTTTACACGTCTGGTGTGTCTCATCAACAAATTGTACATGTTCATTTCTAAGCAATCGAATGCTAGAAGGTCCCATCAGATTATGTTTCCTTAACAATGCATGTGAATTTGAAATACAAGGATGATCAAATTTTGAATCAAATAACCAACCTATATTATACGGATCAAAAAATACCATAAAATGCATGGTTATGGCATGTTCGGATGTGTAATATTGCTTAGTGGCAACTTTCGTGATGTAACTTTTGATGTAAATGTTGATGGCACCTTTGAGGAGTTTTTGAGTCATTATTCCCCCATAGTGGTCCACTTATGTGGCCTCATGGGAGTATTTTAGGAATTTAGTTATTTTAAATCACTAAAAATACAAAAACAAAAGGTGTGCAATTGAGCATAGAATCATTGTAGTCATAGTAAGTTAATATGTTCTTTGGTGAGTCAACCATTGGAATATCAAATGTGGTTTACAAATCATATTGTCTTTAGAATAATTTTAAAATTTGTTTGGTCATTTCTATGGGTTGAGTGCAGTATATGCTTACTTGTTTTAGAGAGTCTAAATTTAAGGGAGAATTGTATCATATGGATCCCAAAATTGGCACGAGAAGGGTTAAGAAGAGGTCACAAGACTAAAAAGTGGTAGAAGAGAATAGTCAAGGACTTGTTGATGAACACGAGTTAAGATTTGTGAGGTTGGAATCTTAGGTAATTGACATTTCCAATATTATGGTTCTCCTCATGGATTCTTTTGAGAAAAATTTCAACCCCTTTTCAGAGCAGTCTAACTCTCATGAGAAACAAATGTCCTCATTAATCCAGACAACTTTGTCTTACTACAGGCCCATTGGGCATACACAACAGTTCCATTGGGATGCTTTGTATGCCAATTGGGATGCTTTGTATGCCAATTGGCATACACAGTAGGTCCATTGGGCCTGTTGTGTATACCAAGTGGGCTTGTTGTGTATGCCAAGTGGACTTGTTGTGTATGCCACTTGGCATACATTGGCATACATAGTAGGCCCATTGGGCCTATTGTGTAGACCAAGTGGGAATGTTGTGTATACCAAGTGGACTTGTTGTGTATGCCACTTGGAATACACATCAACCATTGGTCCTGATGTGTGTGCCAAGTGACATACACAGCAGGCCCATTAGGCCTACTTATATGCTAGTTGGGATACACATTGGCATATAGTTGCAAAGGAAATGTTGCACCATCTTTATATCAATGAAAAACTACCAATTAAAACCCATAGGATAATGAAAAAAATTTAAGGTGATCCTCTTGAGGGGTCATCCTCCACAACAATAGATGTAAATATTGGATTGGATATAGAGGAAGAGGATGGAGGAGAGAGTAGTGGTAGTGGTGGTGACCTTGATGATTTTGGTTATGACATGGAGGAGGAGGAATGCCAAGATATCAAATTATTCCATCTACAGTTCTATTTCTACCATGGTTTGTATTTGACATTGGCATTCCCACCTATAGTAAGAATATCATGATCATCTTCTCTATGTCATACATTTTAATTTTGATAACATCAAATGAATCAATCCAAATCCAACAATAAAACCATATTGAAGGTGATCATGTCTGCTTTGAAATGCATTCCAAACATGACTATTCTAAATATGGTAACCACTCAGATACAGAAAGTGTTGGGAACTATTGTGTTTAAGCAGTCCTATAGGGCTAGGTTTTTATTATACACATGTAGATGTAATCATACATAACACACTTGTATGAAGGGAATATGTTTTTGGCATATTCAAAGAATAATCTATGACTACAAAAGAAAATGATGAGCTTAATTGATGGATGATTTAGGGGGGGAAAGACAACATTACCATTGCTCAAGATTTGCAGTATATTTTGTGTTGCTTGGACAACAATATTTTTTTACACAAACAAGAAGATAAACCTATTTGGGGAGATTAAAGGTGTTTAAAAGACAAACACCCAACACATGTTACCCATGGATTTGAAAAACAACAATTGGTTTTAGGCACATGAGTTCATGGTACATAGTTTATGCACATTGTTTGGAGGCACATTGTTTATGTTTATTAAGGGCGCCTCTTCCAGGAAGCAACTTGGGCATTTATAGCTAGCACATTGAATTGAAGTTAGTTACTACATGTTATGTTCCATCATTCATTGCATTTGATCACTAGAAAATGATTATTTGGACATGATCCCATGCATTCAGTTGAAGATTGTCCACTTGGGAGGTTGAATAGCTTGCATATCCATGCATGTGAATGAGGTGACCTCGTTGGTAGTTGAATTTAAAAGGAGGTTGGGGAGGACATCGGGAGTATCATTTATCGTCACATGGGCACCCAAAAACGATGAAGTGATTCCCACCATTCCCATTCCTATTCCTGCACCCAGTTTTAAGACCCTCAAATCCTGTCTGTTACCTCTTTTGTGTAACAACTGATGGGAAATGTGACCCACTTCTAGATTCAACTCAAACCAATTTGTTGATTGTAGCTCAAACCCATTTGTTAGTTCTTTTTTAGTACATATGGGTCTGGGTATGGATGTGGGTGTGAGTGATGCCAAAACATTTATCCAAAAACAAGTAGAGAGAAGAGGTTGTGGGCCATACCTGAAAAGAGAGACCTCTCGAGGGAAGTTGCCTCATAAACACTTTATGGTTTATGTGAAGTATATACGCATACTCTTAAGTACCATTAAAATTTAGAGATTTGAGGGAACAAATAATGTCATTTTAGGCACAAACATATCAACCAAAAGAATCCTTCCAAACTGAAGGAGTCAAACTTTAATGAGTCAGGGTTTTCCAAAACCCTGTGATAAAAATGAAAGAATGGTCTCGAAGATGAAATCTTGGAACAATTAGACACAAAGGGAAACAAAGTGGAGGAAATTGAGAGGTAGAGTTTGTTACAAGAACCATATCAAATGATGAATATAATAATCGTCCATGTTGAAAGAGGGTACAACTAGATTGTAGAAACATGGGTAAAACACCTTAATGTGCACAAAATAGTGAATTTGTAACCCTAATCAAACTTTGCCTAAAAATATAAAGTAAATTGAACATAAAGGATGATTGAAACAAAAAAAGACAAAGTCCACCAATCTTTGAAGTAACATATTAATGCCTAAAACTAGTCTTTGTTATCAATGCTAAGGAAATCCAAGCATAGAAGAGAACTTGGAGTTCTTAGCAAAGGAAACTCCAAGCAAACTAAAATTTGTTAAGTACTGAGCAAGATATAAACTATTGATTGAGAGAAAGTGCTCATTTTTTTTAAAATCAAGCAACAGTTCAGATTTTCATGTAAAAGAAGTCAAAGACTTGAAAAAAAACTACATGTAGTATGTTCAAATTTGAAAAGCAATGATTTAAATTTCCAAGCAAAAGAAAACCAGGACATGAAACAATTTTAAGTATAATCATATGTTGTGGTTGAAGTGGTCCCAATCGGATTTGTTTTCCATGAGGTCTCATGGTCGAACCCAATATAGACAAGGACTGCATGTATAACCAACAAAATGTAAGCATTGCAATAAAAACTAAAATCAAGGCTAGCAATCCCATACATGCAATGAGCTTATCTTGTGGACTATTAAATTACCATACCATATGATACCAAGTTTTAAAAAGTTTTTAAAACATGGTAGCTTAAAGTTTTAAGAAAAGGGCCAAAACAAATAAATATTAATAAGTCTCATATTCTTAAAGACTAATTCTCAAAAGTTGAAAAGTAGATAGTAGCTCATATTTTCTAAGAAAGGAATGTGTCCAAGACGTGAAGAAAATAAAAGAATTTTGAGCTTGAAGTTATTTTGGGATGACCCACTTAGAGAGGTTTTGTTACCTAGTATAATGTGATTGATATGAAGCGCACAACAGAGTTTAGGCGTTTCTAAGTAACATGAAATGTGAACTTAGGAGTAGGAATAGCTCACAAATATCCTTTGAAATTTTTGTTAGCCTATGACTTATCTTACCAATAACTAAGTCTAAATTGTCACCTATATTTGTATTATTCATTTAGGATATTAATAATATATTCTCAAGTGATGACTAATGAGTTAGTTAAAATTTCATACCATTATTTATGTGTTGTTAAGTCCGTGCGGAAGACTAGATCCATCAGAACACCATTAGTTGCCATGAGAACTGGAGACATCACCATCGTGGAGGAAACATGTTATTTTCTCCATGAGAGTAGAACCATCGCTATGCTTAATCAAATTGTTGTCAACATTGTTGTTGTTGAAGAATCATCTACCCATTGTTGTATGTGGGAGAACTGCAGTAAGCCATGTGAGAAAAGGAGTCAGTGTTGACTGTAAAAGACAACAGCACGAGAAGAGCAAGGTTATGCTCTTTGGGATTGAGAGGTGTGTGAATGTCTGCCAGAAGTCTATGTGTGATTTCTGTAATGGATTATGAACAAATGAAATCAATGTGCCTTTTCTAGTTCTCTGCTTGGAAATTGCTGGATAGAAGAGTTTCAAACCGCCTTTTGAGAACTGGGATTGAGGTTTTCTGTTATGAGTTGAACTTCTCTGCGTTATATCATCTGGGTCAAAGTTCGTTGAATGGTATCAAACTGCAACAGAGGAAGTGTTATGTGTTTAAAAGCAGAGTTTAATTGAGTGACTCTGGTTGTTGAATGATCTTGTGCACAGATTTGAGTAGTTCAAAGTGGATCATGAGGTAATGGGTAGATCTGAGTGATGATCTGAATCTGAAGGGCTATTTCAAAACTGGTCGAAATCCACACCCCAGGTGGTATGTAGAGAATGAAAAGAAGGATCCCACATATCTGGTATGCGATCTGAGCACAACAATTGAGATCTACATCATCGAGATCTGCAGATAGCGATCTGAGTCAATAATTGTTTGAAAAATAAACATAATAATCTACCTTGCTTGAGTTGGAGGATGTTAAAATGAAAATGTAACCTGGGTCAGATCATAATACACAAGAAAAAAGTTTCTCTCATTCTACCTGTGAATGGAAAAACCGCTCAGTAAATTCATTGTACAAGAAGGCAAACAAATCTAGTTTTTTTTATGGTTCCTTTCCAAAACAAACCTAAAAAGGAGGCGCATGTATGCTCAGTCGCTTTATAAGTTGGAGTGACGATGCATCTATACGTTCCATTCAAGTTYTCTTAGAAACTTCATTTAGTAGTTTTTCACTTGTTTACAGCCTGCGTGCTGTGCTGGGTTGTGTTGTTTTGTTTGCTACTGAGCATGGGTGTTGGAGTAGTACTGCTATGGTCTCAGCTTGTTGCTGACTTTTGTAAACGAATTTATACTCTATATAAATTTGAGATAATTTTTTCTTGGAAAAAAAGTCATAAATTYAATATGCATAGAAGCCATTGTATGCATGATTTTTATGACAAGTGACWTTTTAAAACTCTTTAAATGACAAAGGAATATATGGTATAMGGATTGGAAGTGTTCGTTTAATTTATTTTTRAACATAATGTATTACTTTATGATTATGTAGATGGCCTTACTTTTGTGACAAATTTGGAGTAATAAGTGGAACTTATTAAAATAATGTATTTTTGAAAGGGAAACTATTTCTATACTTCATAGTCAAATTTTTTTTTGAAGGTTTGAGTTAATTAGAAAAGTTTTACCTTTCATTGAGAAGGAAATTGCTCTTTAGTATTAAGAGCTAAATGTATTTGGGCTTTGTCATTAGAAGGATTCTATAATAAAATTGAATTTTTTTTTGCTCAATGTCTTTGATCCGCTCGAAATTGAATAAAGGGATCTTAGGAACACCTTGCATTGTGTGTGATGGTGAATGCTTTCATGAATGTTTCTATAGTTGTTTTATGTAATATTTTATGTCTAGTTTTGACATAACTACACTTACATACGACCATACGCACAGAGAGTACACAACAAGTTAAGAAAATTCAAGCACACAATTAATGCAAGCAAAGCACCTGCAATCAAGTAGTCGCGAAGAACATTCAAGCATTTTAATTGTCAACATCAACATTCAACAATGATTCTACATCAATCACTGAAAGGGAAAATCAAGTTAATGAAACATTCAAAATTGAATATCATTTGCTACTTGAAATAGTTTATTTGTAAGAGTGAAATCAAATTTAAATTGAGTTGAATTGTAATTTTTGGGTGCATTCTCGGTTGAACCTGACACCCACAATTTGCTTGTGTCATTCTATTCTTGAGACTATAGGTTCAGTGGTTAAAACTCAAATCATTGTAAACATCAAAGTTGGGTGCATTTTCGGTAGTATCCGACACCCACACCTTGTTGTAAGCGAGTGTGAGAATGCGAATTAAAGAATACAAGCAAGTGACTTCCTAGAAACAAATTCAAGCGAGCGTGAAGTTCAAGCAAGCGATTCAAGTGAGCGATTTGCAAGTAAGCCTTCCTTTGTCGAGTCAAATTGTAATCAAGATCTACTTGCACGAGGAGACCTCATTTAGTGTTTTGAAATGGCTCGAAATCTCGAATTATTAGATTTTATGAACACTCTAATAAACACCATTGAAGACAACACAGTGATATTGAACAAAACAACTCTTCAATCAGTGCTAACTTGTTTGCAAGTGATGTAATCTAAAGTTAGACTTCTTCAATCTCAAACCCAGCTATTGAATGATGAGTTGATAGATCTAAAAAATGAACAACTAGTGAAGTGTTCTAAACCAGTTTTTGTTCAGCACAACCCTCTCTATGATGATGAAGATGATGATGTTGATGTTTTTGATCAACAGTCAGTGAAGGAGAACCTCAGCAAGCCAACTTCATAAGCAACTTCCAATGAAGATGAATCGCAAGCAAAAGATGCCAAAGCACAGAGTGATACAACAAGTATAAGTATAAGTAAATGTGAAGCACGTCATCAAGTACAAAATTCTATTTTCAAGCCCATCATCAGACCTTGGGAATAAATCATTTACAACAAGAATAGAACATGACTTGGATATAACAAGGAAGTCACCTTTCATATTCTTGATTATTCAAAACCAATCAAGTTCCAAAGTGTTGGATTCCTTCAATAATATTCACTTTCACATGTTCCAGTTCAACATCATAATGCGAAATGCCAACATTGTAATCGAGTTAGTCACATGGAGAATCAGTGTTTTGATCTCCATCCTTGCCAACATTGTGGCAAGCATAACCATTCTTCAGACAGATGTTCAACATTGAAGAAACCTGCAAGATTGAAGATTCACTATGAGTGGATCGATCCTTGGGAGTGGTCATCAACAACCAAACGATTATATAAGTCTTACTGAAGAATTCAATCTCCAGTAAAGACCAATCTTGTAGTGCATAACATTGTGTACCTCACATAAGTGGTCCCCTCATGGCGTAGCTTTTAAGCATGGCCCTCACGGGATGAGATAACATCAAGGATGATTTTAAGGATGGAAATTTATATTAAATTGTAGAAACGTGGGCTAATATTACTGGTCCTTAATATGTAAAATGTAAAATGCTTGGCGATAGTTTTGTAAAAATATTCAAATTTCTAAGGATTTTATATAGTTTCTATAACATTTTGGCGATTTCTAAGGTAAAACAATTTTATTCTATGGAATTTGGACAAATCATTTTTAGAAAAAATTGAAATTAGCGAATCATTTTTGGGGAAAAACCATAGAAAATTAGCCCATTTGCGAAATTTAGCCCCTAAAATCATCTATGGATAACATGCGGTCGTTTCCACATGCCCACTTTGTGGTGTACACGAATGGAATAAATATGATACTCTCTTGATCCTGAAGAGGGAGTACAATGATGTAACTCTTATGTACCTTAAAGGGGGGAGTTCAAAATTCCAGTGAAGATGGTTGAAGAAACCACTTGAATTCTCTCCTTTCAGCTGACAAAGGGGGGAATTGATGATGGAATTGAAGATGATTGTCAGACCAAAAGTTTCGACAACAAATATTCCAAATGGGCATCAAATTTTCCAAATGGTCAACTGCAATCTGTATATGACAGACTTTGGAAGAATTATGATTCAATGACATGCAATTGAATCATACACATGATACATTGGGATGTTCTTGGACATCTAAAAGTGTCAAAATTGGTTAGTGGTCATCCAAAAACCATCAGATACATGGTATCAATTGATCAGTGGTTATCCCAAACCACAGATTCAGAGAACACTTCAGTGATACACTGCTATTAGAGTGGTGATACTATATGTTCACCAATTAGTAGAAGACACCAGATTCTTCTAGCTCAAATACTTGGCAAAATGATCGAATTGTCAAGCAATCAGGGAATGTTCAGATATTGTCGTTGTTCACTTCCATATCTCAGCTCTCTTCCAGTTCATTTCAGATGAACCATTCGACATCCAGATTGGCGGTTCTTCAGGCAATTCTTCATTGAGGCTCATCTCAGGAGTTTCAGTATGAAGACTTGGAAATGATACCAGTTTATGCTTAATTGTTGGTATTATTGATCAAACTTGTGATTGAGGGGAGGAATGTTAGCCTATGGCTTACCTTACTAATCACTAAATCTAAATTTTCACATATATTTGTATTATTCATTTAGGATATAGTAATATATCCTCAAGTGATGACTAATGAGTTAGTTAAGATTGCCTAGCCTAGTCATCATGCATGATTTTATGATCTAGAGCAAATCTCTCTATGAGGTGGCATCACCCATTGTACTATAAATATGTACCATTGGTGTGAATACATTCTGAGTTGGCTAGTGAGCCTTTTCCTCCATCTTGTTGTTCCTGTGCATACTTTTTCAATTTTGTAAGAATCTAAGAGCTGCAAGAATGGGTATGCCTTTGGCCCTTCACAATATTGATCAGGGATTCAAAAAAAGTTGAGTAACGAATGCAGAATTAAATTTGAGATCATGCATTGTTGAACCGTCACCAAGCCTCTTTCCCATAATTTATAAAGTCCCAATCGCCGTTCCCATAAAACATAAAAGGAAATACATGGTGCATGGATAATGGGGCAAAATTGGAAATGTAGGGGAACCCAAAATCGATAGGTATTGGGCGAAATCGTTCCCTCTAGAAAAGCCATGAAATATATGGGCGAAATCGGTGTTGAAAAGCTTCATTCGAGGAGATGTGGGTGAATTGTTTGCCATAAAGCCCTAATTTGAGGAGATGCGGGAGAAATAACTCCAAACACGCCATGGTTTAGGAAATATGGGCGATGCACTCACAAAAAATCTAGATTCTAAAAAAATTGGGGCAAATTGGCAATTTGTTCATGAAATCGGGAGGGTGAACCCTCTTGCCACTGATTTTCTTATTATTTTATAGGGGACGAATTCACTGCCATATATATATATTATTTTAATATATGGGATAAATATTCTAATTCTTTTATACACCAGGTAAATGAAAAATCACCCCTTCAAAAATTGGAACCTTGAAATTTCGCCCATGGGAGAAATTTCGTCCCTAAACTCATCTATGGTAAGATTTGTTGTGAGAAACTATTCTAGTGGAACATCCATGGTATATTACATATCAAGAATACATAGACATCTTCACCTCAACTAAATCAATACCTATGCATTGTTAGACAAATCATATAATACAAATAAAATTGCACATCCAAATCATCCTTCCAACACTAGTAGTCCATTTACAATGTTTCAAGTTAGTAGGAATCCCAAGCATGTGTGATGTCACACAACACAACATATATAAGATCTGTTGTCATCACTTATTCTACTACATTTACACCGGACAATTACCATTAGTCATGCTTGCATGTTTGGAAGCCAAAACGATTTGCATTGTAAAAATGTAGGTAGGTAGGTACAATGCATGTACGTCGCAATATATATATATATATATATATATGTCCAATGCTCTCTTATCATTACCTATGCTATTGCACCTACATTAAACATCTACAATTGTCATGCTTTCGTGTTTGGAAGCCAAAACCATTTGCATTGTAGGAATGTAGGTAGGTCCAATGCATATAGGAGCCATTGGTAAAACTTCTTTACAAAGCCTAAAGGTGTCCTTATCCTCTCCTCCTTTACTTGCACCTTTCAAGAAGGTATTGCTAGGTTGATGGTGATGAAATAGTGGGTCGTGTGAATGCACACCACTTCCACAAAATATATATTTACTACAAATAAAAAGGATTGCATGGAGGTTTACCACACATGCCTTTTGTCATTAATACACCCTCAAAGAAGGTGCCAATTTTGCATATTCATTAAAGTTAAAAACATTGTCATTTTTAAGGCCAAGATGCAAGCCTTTTCATGACAATTTCCACAATTTCCAATCAAATGTTTCCATGTTTTTATTCATGTTTTGGAAGGAAAAATACACATACATTAGGAGTAGCTAGTGTGTTGATTATAGTAAGTTGGGAAATGCATATACATATTTCATTGTGAGTTTCTTGGAGCTCCAACATAAGAGTTCACTATCCTTTAGTTCTTATGTTTTCTATGTTATGATTACATTATTTATCCAGTCGACTCCAACATTTTATAACTATGCAGTGTGTCATTGTCAATGAATAGTCCTATGCTCGGTATTTGTTTCGTATATGTTTCATCGATAGTGTTTTGTGTATGTTTTATGAATAGACTCTTTATCTCAATTTTTTTATATTGGAAGTATTATTGATTACGAAGAAAGCTTTGTTTGATTTAAGTTGAATCTTATGTAATGTCATGCATGTTTGGTTAACCTTATGTTTTGTTTGTGAAGGTAAACTATTTGTGTTGATCACTAGTGTTGATTTTTCATTTTTTTCAAACAACTCAAATTCAACCAACACATTATTCTCACTTGGCCCTAATGATATTAGGGTTAGGGTTCTTACATTTTTATCATGGCTTCTTTTTGAATGAGCATAGTCATTGCATCTCTAGAATCCAATGTTAGCTTTCAAAAACGACATTTATACGCTTTGCAATGTCCCTTTCATTGTAATTTGGTTGGTTAAGCTACTTAGCTCTCACCTAAAAGACCCGACTCAAATCTTGACAATAGTTTCTAAACTATTTTAAATGCTTTTATAAGAAAGCGAAGCTAAAATACTCTAAACAAGACAATGATTTGATGGACTACATTTCCATTTTGTATTTTAATGCTAAAATAAAATTTCAACTTCAAGTCACGTCAATTACTTTCATATGGAATCAACATTTAGAAAACTAACTAATTTAATTGTATAGATTAGAGAATCTACGAGATTAATAAAATGCAAAGATCAGATTTATAATGTAATGCATGCAAAGATTACATCTTTATTTTTTAAATATTTCGGAATAGACATGTGGCTTCCATATACAATTGTTTTACATCTCCGTTGTAGTCTAGTTGGTTAGGATACTCGGCTCTCACCCTAGAGACCCTTGTTCAAGTCCTGGCAACGAAATTAAATTTTTGTTTTAAACGTTGCCCAGGTCTTATTAGAATTACTTTCATATGGAATCAACATTTAGAAAACTAACCAATTTAATTGTAAAGATTAGAGAATCTACGAAATTAATAAAATGCAAAGATCAGATTTATAATGTAATGCATGCAAAGATTACATCTTTAATTTTTAAATATTTTGGAATACACATGTGGCTTCCATATACAACTATTTTTCATCTCCGTTGTAGTCTAGTTGGTTAGGATACTCGGCTCTCACCCGAGAGACCCGGGTTCAAGTCCCGGCAACGGAATTAAATTCTTGTTTTAAACGTTGCCCAGGTCTTATTAGTTTTAAATAGAAGGCTGAAATCCTCTACACAAAACACTGAATAAAAATTTAAAAACATGCGTCTGCCGTGAGTCGAACCCGGGTCTAAACGAAAAAACATGCATCTGCCGTGAGTCGATGCCCGGGTCTGAAAAAAATTTCATGCGTCTGCCGGGAGTCGAACCCGGGTCCATTTCTTGGAAGGCAATTATCCTAACCGTTGGACTACAAACGCGTTGTTGGAAAAAGATCAAAAAAAGTGAAATATTAATTGATGCGCTTCATTTATTCTAATATTAAATTTCCATTTCTGTTATTCGATCGACTTGTTGCACTCCCTCTAAGTGTTAAAATTAAAACCCTAAATCACGCATGAATGAATATAATTCTAAACAAACATTGACTGCCTCCCTGCTTGCTTGCTGTGATTTTTAATGTGATATAGTGTTTGGGTAACAGACAAAGACGGAGGGCGTGGCCATTATCCCAACCACAAAATGTCAGAGCGGATTGATGCGTTTCGACGATAATATTACGCTCCTGTTTTTCAACCGATTCGTTGCACTTCTTCACGTGTTAAAATTCAAACCCCGAATCTCACGCAAACAAATGAATATTCAGAGTGGCTACCTCCCTGCTTGCTTGCTGTTACTGTTAATGCACAGAACAGATACACGCACAGAACATAACTGTTAATGCACAGAAC
>ML828454.1:48314-59486 GCA_009831015.1 Picea engelmannii | reverse complement strand
TAGTGGGATTGTTGCCCCAGTCTCGGCTTTGAACCCCTCCTAGACAACTCAAAACTCATGTGAAGTCGGCTGCCATTTGCCCTCTCTCCAGAGTCTTGTCCCATCTAGGTTAAGTCAGCCCTGGAACCCTCCTCTTCCTGTACTATCCCCTCCCCTCGCTTCCCTCATCCCTCCCCCTCCATAATGACAATTTCACTTCTCATGAGTTGGGAATTTCAGTGCTTTCAACTTATCTTGCTCCCAAAGGATGCCCATAGAACCGTGAAGAAAAGGTTTTTTAGGGCATTTTTTGGACACATATCTCATGAGTGGTTGCGCGAAGAACCCTACCCCTTCACTCTCTTCAACGAACCCAAATTATGGGTCCATGGCATATATTCAAACAAGCCGAAAATGCGTCAAAAGAAAAGATGAGGAAATGAGCTTGGTCCTTAGTGATGGTGCGAAGCTAAATGAAATTACTTACATGGAGAGTGCGTCATTGGTAGGACGTTTTTCTAGTAGGAGGATGATTGGGGATGCGATGAAGAGCTGGACTCGGGCCCATTTCTTTCATATTCTAGGTTATGAGCCAAAATGACTAACCCTGGACAAAGGTTGGCCCACATGGATCATGCATTCAACTACAAATTCAGACAAGCTCTTACTTTCTTGCACGAGTTGGGGCTCCCAAGCCCTATTTCTCAAAAAATGATCGGTGGATTTTGATGCCAATATCGAAAAACTGGCCATTGCCCCAGTCTGGGTTTGCCTTCCAGGTTTACCACTCATTCTCTGGTCGAAAGAAGTATTCAAAGAAATTGGTAACGCTCTAGGATTTTTCTATGAACAGAATCCTCATATAAGTCTTCAGGTTACATGGGAATGGCTCACATCCTTGTGGGACTCAAACTCTCAGAAGCTTTAGCAGATTCTATCTCTATCCAATTGGGTCAAAACACTTTTCATCACAGCTTAAATTACGAAGGAAATCCCTTCCGTTGTGGGAAATGTCACACTTATGGTCGTCTATAGAATGCAGAAGAGCCCAAAAGAAGAAAATATGGGTCAGAAAGTCTAACATCTCCACTCAAGTAAGCCCCTCTAAATCAACTTCTTCCCTAGATGAGAGAAATTCTCCTTCTTATCAAGCAAATCTGACAGTGGATATCGGAACGGACAATGCTAATCGAGATATTAAAATTTCTCCTTCATTAGAAGCTGGAGCGGGTATTTCTTTAGGTAAGTCTAACTCACTCTTTGATTTTCCTCCTGTCCTTATGTTGTCTTTCTCAAGTATGGATCCCTCCCCTCATCACTCCCAAATTTCCTTCCTAGCCAAGCCCCAAACTTCCTATGTGATATTTACGGTCTCTCTAGACTACAGGCTCCTCCTCTCATCCCTATTCCGTCGTGCTCCCGAGCTCCCTCCTCTCCTCCAAAGACCCCCTCTCCTCCCTCCCCTCTCGAAAAACCCTTCCTTCTCTCCTTCCCTTCCGGGTCCTTCCAAATACAACTTGCACTCTAAACTCAAATCAACTCCCTCCCTCCTGACTAATGCGGAAGGGCGACTTGTTTAGCATTCAGTTTTGGATAAAAAATCGACTCAGTAAGGATAAAAGTTATTTCTTTCATTTGCCCAAAAGCAAACAAACATTGAGGTTCGTTCTGAAAAACAACAGTCTCTTCTTGGGGCCCTTAGATAAAATGCCCCTGCGGCCCCCCTGCTATGATTATTCTCTCCTTTAATTGCAGGGGTCTAGCCAACCCCTCAAAAAAATTGGCCATAAATAGATTGGTTGACCTGCACCAACCCTATGTTCTTTTACTACAGGAAACAATGATGGAAGGGGAGAAAACAATGCTTACCCTATTTTTCTCCCTATTGGGATGGGATTTTTCTGCTACTGATGCTATTGGTCACTCTGGAGTCTTATCACTGGATGGCACAAAAATTCTCTCAATCTTGTGAATTTGTGAGCATAAAGGTCGATCCTGGGGGTGGTCTTCTTCTCCTCAGAACTAGGTTTGGAGTTGCAAGTTTCGAATATATATGGGCCCTATTCTGGAGACTGAAAAATATTTTGGGATAACACTCTTTGTCTCTCTCTCTTAAAATATGGTCTTTCTTTGATTAGGGGGGATCTCAATCTCACTCTGGGAACCAGTGAAATTTGGGGTTCAATGACACAATTGGACAATTTAGTCGAGTTCCTTATCGCAACTCTGGAGGAGGCAGGTATGGTGGATCTCCATCCCCCAAATATATTTCCCACGTGGAGAAACATGAGGACAAGTGGGAACCACATTTTCAAGAGATCAGATCACTTCCTCATTTTTTAATCTTTTCTGGACATGAATCTCAAGATTCGTCAATGGGTATACATGGGGGTGGACTCAAATCATAGCCCCATTCTATTTGAATTAGCTCCATCCTCCCCAAAAACTCCAGCTCCTTTCAAACTAAATTCATCTTGGCTAGATGATCCCTCTTTCATCTCCCTTCTAAAGGATTATTGGGTCCCATACAACCCCACTCTACCTGAATCCCCCCCCCTTCAATTTCTAGAAAATCTCAAGAGGGTTAAAAAATCAACGCAAACACGTGGAAAAGAAAAACACAAAAAAGGATCAAAATCACCAAAAGAGTTAGAAAGCAAAATTCAGTCATGGTATGGCACTAAACCCTCCTCCCCTCCTTTGTACCACCAAAAGGAAGATCTCAAGCTCCTGGAACAGGAACACCGAAAAATCCTCCTTGATAGAGAGAAGGAATGGAGGCTCAAGAGTAGAGCTCTATGGCTCTAGGAAGGGAATGAAAACAAAAAGTTTTTCTAGAACTTTTCCAATCAAAGAAAGTTGATCAATACCACTTGGTCCATTGATAGATCAAATGCCTCCATAACATCCTCCTTTGAAGACATTGTCGCAACTAAGACACTACATTTTCAATCCCTCTTCAAAGAAGAAAATCGTTCCTCAATTGATGTAGTTCTCTTGGTTTCCTATCTCTTTACGGGGTTCATAGACCATGAAGGCAATGATCAACTAATGGCTGAAATCACAAAGGAAGTGATACAAGCTACTCCTCAAATATTTCAAAGGACAAGAGTCTAGGCCCAGATGGTCTGCCAATTGAATTTTACCTGGAATGTTTTGATTTTATTGGGAAGGATTTACTTGGAGTGGTTGAGTATTCCAAATCCTCTGGGAAAATCCTTTCAGCCTTCAACTCGACCTTCATTCCTCTAATTCTAAAATAATACAACCCTCACTCCTTTGATCAGTTTCTCCCTATCTCGCTCTGCAATAGTATCTACAAAATCATGTCTAAGCTTATCACGTGCAAAATTCTTGACTTCCTGTCATAACATATTTCTCTAGATCAATTTGACTTCCTAAAAAGGTTGTGAAATACATGAATCCATTGGCCTTTCCCAAGAGGGGATGCACTTTATTCACAGAATAAAAAAAAAATGGTTACGCTTAAGGTTGACCTCTCAAAATCCTTTGATAGGGTCACCTGACTCTACATCATACTTCTTCTCATTCAATTGGGTTTTAATCACTCTTTTGTCTCTTGGATTATGAGTTGCATCAACACTTCCTCTTTTTCCATTTTTATCAATGAATCAACTACCCCTTTCTTCAAGCTTAAAAGAGGAATTCGGCAGGGGTGCCCCCACTCTTCCCTTTTCTTCCTTCTAGTGGCAGAAGGGATTAGCAGGATGATTCATCATGCAGTGGAATCTCAGAACTTTAAAGGAACATCGGTAAGACCCCTTTTCTCACAGACTCTTCTTCTATTTGTAGACAATATTCTCATTTTTTTTCAAGGAAGAATGTGGTTTATAGAGCATCTAAGATCCTTGCTCGATCTTTTTTGCAAAGCAGCTAGAATGCAAATCAACAAGGATAAATCCTCTTTTTTCACCTGGAGAATGTCGGATCTCAAACACCAACACATTGCTCAGATCCTTGATATGCACCCCCCATGCCAAGACTTAGGTTTCAAATACCTTGGTTTTCACATAAAAACAAATGGTTATGTCAAAATAGATTGGCTCTAGTTAGTGGCAAAGATTGAAAAGAAAATAAATTCTTGGTGTAATAGATGGCTCTGTCATGTCGACATATTGGTTCTTCTCAAATCAGTCCTCGAAGCAACCCAAGTGTATTGGGTCACCCTCACATGGGTTCCCAAAGGAATTCTCAACAAAATCTAACACCTCTCCTTTCAATTTCTTTGGTCAAGATCCAAGGAAAACAAATCAATTTTTCTTTCCTCTTGGAAGAAACTAGCCACTCCAAAAGACCTAGGGGGATGGGGTCAGAAAAATATACATCTCTTCTCCCAATCTCTTGCCGCAAGAAATGTTTGGAGATTGATCAAAGGAAATGGGCTATGGCCTAGAGTTCTACACACTAAATACTTCCCTGGAAAAGTGATCCATATGGATATTGGTGGCCACCCACCTATTCCAACTGGCTCCTCTTGACAATTTTTAGTTCAACACATTCTTCTGTAATTATTTGTAATTGTGGGTTCTACACTTTCGGGGCTGTCTGAATCCCTACACATCTTCCAGGTGGAGAATGGTGGCCACCCACCTATTCCAACTGTATTGTTTTGGAAGTTTTCATATCAACACATCCTTTTGTACTTCCACGGTTGTTTTGGGGCCCTAAACAATGTTTTTTTGGCTTGCCACAGTCAAATTGTAGACATAGTCAGATTTTGACGGCATAATGTGTAGTTCTCTAAAATACCTTTCCAATGGGCTATCACGTGCCTAAAATGGAGGTAGTATGCAAAAGTTACAACCACAAGAAGTTGAGGTACCAACTTACCCATCGGGGCCCACATAACTTTTGGCATTTCATCTCCTAGGGTTAGGTTTTTGGATTTATAGGGTTTTGACATTCTTGAGTAATGTTTAAAAGGCCTTTGGAGCCTCATTATAATGATTCTCCTCAGACAGATGTGCGTAGCAGCCACATCTCTTCTCAGAGATAGCTACCACCATTCGAGTAAGTTGTTTTCAGTTCTGTAGTTTTATAGTTTCAACCTATTTTATTTATTTAATAGAAGTTATTGTTCACTGGATATCTGTTGTTACTCTCTGTATCTCTGTGTTATTTTATTCAATATGTTATTCCTTTCGTTCCACTCATAAATCCAGATAACAAATCCTTGACCAGTTGGATCAGAAACCCAAACAAAAGGATGCAAAATGGGTCCATGGTTTGGAAAGTGGTGTTATGTGATTTTCCCATTATTGGAAAATATATCATTTCGAAAGTTGGGAATGGCCACAACATCCTCATTGGAAAGGACCCCTATATTTGATGTGAGAACAATCACCTTCTCCCTACTCGACTTATTCTAGAATGGAATAACTAGGCCTTTTTTTTAATCTAAATCAGATTTGGACCGATCAATGGATGTTTGGCATTTCCTTGGTCTGACAGATGAATTCACCCAATCCTTGGCATCCTACATAAAGGCTCTTCAAATATCATATGTCTCCCTCTCTGATAAAGAAGACCAATTGATTTTTTCCCCTAATATAACAGACATCTATAGCCCAAAATGGGGATACAAAGCTTTAATTTATGAACAAAGGGAGCCCCCCCTCCCTTGGTGGGGGAAATCCACGTGGAAGCTCAAACATATAGCAAAATAAAAACTTTCATGTGGCTCTTATTACACAACAAAGCTCCCACTTAGAACTGTCTCTAGCAAAGGAACTTTATTGGCCCTAGCCACTGTAGTCTATGTAAATCAGCCAATGAATCTAACTATCATATTTTTTTAGATTTCTCCTTCTCTAAAGAAGTTTGGGATGAACTGAGGCCTTCTCTTGGCCACAACTGCTCCTTGGTAGGTGATTCTATCGAGGATGCTTTGAAGAATTGGTTATCCTCCCTGATGATAAAGTATTTTAAAGCTCTCCCCCTTATTGCAGCTCGGGGTATTTGGTTGGCCCGAAATCACTCCTTGTTTGATGACTCCCTCCTTTCTCTTGCCCATTGTGTTGTCCAAAGCTTGTCCATTCTCTCGTCATTCCCCTAGTCCCAGTCGCCCTCCTCTTGTATGCCTCACAATGATAAGCCCATCCTAAAGGATCGTCCTTAGGATTTCTTCGATGGCGTTGATCGGGGACATCCCACTGTAGGGGGAGTTGGGAGTATTATTTTCTCTTCCGACATCTTTTCTTTCTCCTTTGCAATAGGCATGGGATCGACTACAAACAATTATAGTGAGATCACGGCCCTAAATCTCACCTAACTCCTTGCAAAGGAAATGAGAGAATAAATAAAGTGAATGTTTCTCCAATACCACTAATTTAGATTGGATCATATTGAGAAAGAAATGTGAAAATACAATCTTACAGTAATAAACAAGGTACAATGTTGAAAGAAAAGTATTATAATGAAAATGAAATTCTATTAATGAATCAAATGGTAAAACACATTATAATGTAAATAGAAAAATGTCTAGAATGATGGTACATTATATCTAAGAAGAGATGTCATGATATGCTCATTCACAAAAATCTCATAACTAAAGATTGAAACTAAATTTTATAATGATACCAAAAGAGCCTAAGAAAAAAAAGCCCTAAAATGAAAGAACCCTAAACATATCATAATTAAGGTAGAGTGGAAATGATAAGTGGAAAAAGAACTTAGGTATGTAAAAAAAAAGATCATTGCCGAGATCATAGATTTTCACTTGGGTCATTGACTATAAAACTAACATACTAAATCACATCTTTAACAATTTCATATAACTAGCTTAGAAAAGGCATGTGAAGGCCTTGGAAAATTCATAGGAAATTAATGACCCAAAAAATATCAAGACCAATACGAATACCAAGACAATTTTAAAGATGACCTTGAATTGCATTTTGTATATAATATTTTTGTCAATGAAAGTATTTTTTATGGAAACATTATTGATCGAAGTATTATTTATGGAAACATTATTGATGAAAATATTATTAATGAGGTGCATTTTCAATGGAAGGTTTTTATGGATATGAGGTCAATGAAAGTATTTTCTATGGAAACATTGTTGATCGAAGTATTATTTATGGAAACATTATTGATGAAAGTATTAATAATGAGGTGTATTTTCAATGGAAGGTTTTTATGGATATAAGGTCAATGAAAGTATTTTTTTTTATAGAAACATTGTTAACCGAAGTATTATTTATGAAAACATTATTGATGAAAGTATTATTGATGAGGTGCATTTTCAATGGAAGGTTTTTATGGATATGAGGTCACGTTGTCAATGATGGCACGGTTGATGAAGATGAAGTATATAACTTTATTGTTGATGAATGTGGAAGGTTACCAGAATCCCAACCATTTTGTAATGGTTTCTTGAGAGATATTAACCTACCTATAATTGATTCATGGAGAAGGCCTATATTTAAGAGAGAATGTCATATAGTGAATCAATTTAATGTTTAAATTTTTTTATCTATCTAAAGAATAATTTTGAAAAATGTTTCAGAAGTGTATAGTATAGTGGAGTACAAATCAAACAATGTTATTGTGACATAAATTACTTGATAATCAAGTTCCAACATAACAAAAAGGCTGCCATACTTATTTCCAAGTGTATTCCAACCATGGAAAAGGGTCAAATAGAAAAGTTGTAAGCATTCCAAATTGTAGATTAAATATTACTAGAGTTTATTCCAAATAGGATTTTTATTTAAAAAATTATAGGTGCATTATGTAAATATTTTGTGCATGTGTTTTTATTCTCTCTAGTTATTTATTATTTTATTTATTGAGCAAGAATGAAAATTGAAACACATAATCCAAAAGCACATTCAAAACTTTTTATTATTTTTAGTTTTGTACTTAAGATACATTAAGATATTTTGACTCTTTTTTTTTTCAACGAAAAAATACGCTTTATATTCAGAAGTATATAAGATTGTACAAGGCAAGATATGCGGAGAAAGCAAACTGTCCAAACATGAAAGAGACGAGAAAAGTGATCTAAGCAAGAAGATCAAGCAATCCACACAAGACAATGGTGTATCAAGTCAGCCGGGACCAATGAATGTCCCATGGATGGCCAGCACTCAAAACAGATTGATCGATCAAAGTTTGATCAATGTGGAAGGCCCTTCATTGCCTTCTTCCCACCTTGAATAGCAAATGTGACCCGAAGGCAAGAACATAGCCTTTTTAGAGAGGGTGTCTGCCTCATTATTTTGTTCTCTGTAGATGTGAGAGAAGGTGAGATTATTAAACAGTTTTGTTGCAGCACGGGTTCTCTCCTTCCAACATTCAAGGTCCGCTACCTGAAAATCTGCAAGCCCATTCAACCAATCAATGGTGATTTTGGAGTCGCCAAGGAGAAGAAGCTCACTGATATGAAGTCGACTAGCCAGGATAAGTGACGCCCACGCTCCTAAAAGTTCAGCCTTCATATTGGTACCAGTCCCACAATTTAGGGTCCACCGGAAACATGTGTGTGAGTTTAAAACAATTTTCCCTCCCGCCCCACAGAGAGAGCCGCTTTGTCGTGCCGCTCTGTCAAACTAGGCCACAATCCTATCAAGTGGAACTTTAAAAATAGATATGCTGGGAGGTGTAAACAATGTCTGATTGTTGTTGGAGACCATCTCAGCAATGATGTAATTAGCAACTCTGTGAACTGATGGAGTCTTATTTTCGAATAAGGCATCGTTTCTTGTCTTCCATATCTGCCAGCAGAGGGAAATAGGCAACAGCGATGGGTTCAATGGGTCCTTTATCCAATTCTGAAAACAATATGGAACGTTGGGACCAGCCCAGGTTGACGTGGGCGGAAGAGCTGGCGAAATGTGTTGCCACACCGATCTGATGAAAGAGCAGTTTATAAAGACATGGGCAACGGATTCAGAGTGAGATTTGCACAGGTTGCATCGGCCAGGTCCCTCCCAACCCCGGGACTGAAGATTTGGCCACAACAACAGCTTGTTTTCAAATAGTAGCCAAGCAAATAATTTAATTTTGAGTGGACAATCGCCTCTCCAAATCTTGAGTCGCCAGCATTCAGATGAATTGGTCCAGCATTTTAAAGCTAAGGCACGGTAAACATTTTTTGCCGTGAGGATGCCGGAACGATCCCCTCCCGTCCACAAGAATGTGTCTAGCCGGTCCTGTAAACAGATGCCAGATTCTGTTAACCGGCGAGTGTAATCATCCCACTCAAATGCAAGATCCGCCTCCAATGCTAAGTCCACACTGTTGTGCCAGGATTCGCCCAAGTGACCTCCACTAGTCAATGAAATCTGATGAAGGAAGAAAAAAAATTTGTTGTGTAAGTGTGCCAGCAGCTGCGGGGAGAGGATGGCGTGTCCTCCCAGTCCCAGTAAGACGTCTCTGCCAATTTCAATCGAATATCCATTACCGGGTTTCCACGAGAGCCAATGGAGGATGATGGGAAGAGATTTTAAAAGATGCTTCCAGGTTTGTGAGCCGCTGGAGGGTCTCTCCGACGCTGATCTGATCCACAAATGAACTGGTAAAAGAGGGAAGTATTTAGCTTTGATTACCTTGTTCCAGAGACCTGGCTTCATAAGAATTCGCCAGAGTGTGTTGGCTAAGAGCGCCCTGTAGAAGAAGGGGAGATTCCGGAGGCCCCAACTGCCCATCATCTTTGGTTTTGAAATAACCTCCCATTTGCAGAGATGGTAACCCGAAGATTTCTTGTTGCCAGACCAAAGGAAGGAGAAGATGAGTTGTCGGAGGGTTCTTAGAACTGTGACCAGGATGTGTGCCAACGCCATCCAATAGACCGGGAGGCTTTCTAATATGGATTTAATGAGAATAAATCTTCCTCCCAAGGAGAGCAGCTTGTTACACCAAAGAAGAATTCTTCTTTCAAATTTATCAATCAGCCAGAGCCAATCTCTGCTAGAATATCTGGAGGATTTGATGTAAAAACCAAGGTAGGAAAACCCCTCCTTTAACTCAGCAGTTGCAAAACCAAACAGCTCTTTTAAGTCAGTTAAAAAAGGCTCATGTGCATTGTGTGTAAGGAAGACAGATTTATGGAGGTTTATCTCCAAACCAGTGGCAGTGCAGAAGGTACTTAAGAGAGAGTGAATGGTGGTCCATTCTGCCAGGCTGGATGATGTCAAAATTAGCACATCGTCAGCAAAGAGGATGTGCAGTATATGAGTCAGCCCCGAGATTTTAATTCCAGATAGGTGGCCCTCCGCTTGGCTGTTTTTGAGCAGGATACTAAGTCCTTCAAGAATTAAAATAAAAAGGAGGGGTGAAAGAGGGTAACCTTGTTGTAGCCCTCTCTCACAACGAAAAGTTCTTGTGGCTTCCCCATTAATCAGGACAACAAGGGTTGTCGAGGATATGCACCCTAAAATCCACTTGGTAAAAACTGGCCCAAAGCCACACTGTAGAAGAACAAGGTGCAGAAAGTTCCAATTGACGCAGTCAAAGGCTTGTTTGAGGTCCAGCTTGAGAAGGATGGCTTGTTGTTTCTTCGACTTTAAACTGTGAATGCATTCCTGTGCGACACCAACAACATAAAGGATCTGTCTTCCTTTTAGGAAGCCTAGTTGTTCCTCAGAGAGTGCCCTGGAGAGAATAGGACGGATTCTATTTGTTATGATCTTAGAAATTAATTTGTAACAAAGATTGCAGAGTGAAATGGGACGAAAGTATTTGAAATGTCTAGGAAGATTAGATTTAGGAATCAAGACTAAAAGAGTATTGTTTATCTGAGGATTGATCATGCCTGTAACACACCCACTATCATAATTTTAAAAATTTCGGATTAATCTCCCTCAAGTGAGAAATCTCCAGAAAACCGGCATTTGCGAAATACCAACCCCTGGTGAAATATCGGGCTTCGGGGTTTCTAATGTCAAACTCATTCACCCCTATGACTCGCGTTCCTCCGAATTCCGATGCGCTCCTCACGCATTAGCTCCCCAGGCCAAGCCTGTGGTTCACTGCCTTTACGGCCAGGGTCTTACCTCCTTTCGGGGCAACTCCTATCGGAGTTTCAGGTTTCCTGATGTCGCAATTCACGAGTCCTCGGAACTCGCGATTCTCCGATCCCCGATATGCCCCTAACGCATTAGCCCTCTAGGCTAGCTCCGTTCTCATGTGACCTTCTACCATATGTCCACCACTCTATAACTACCCATC
>ML828454.1:0-41625 GCA_009831015.1 Picea engelmannii | reverse complement strand
CAGGGGTTACTCCTCATAGGAGTGTTTCGTATGAGGTTTATGCGCGACTGGTGCGACTGGTGCATGAGCCTAGTCAGGCCGAGTGTTTTAACCATGCTCTGATACCACTTTGTAACACACCCACTATCATAATTTTAAAAATTTCGGATTAATCTCCCTCAAGTGAGAAATCTCCAGAAAACCGACATTTGCGAAATACCAACCCCTGGTGAAATATCGGGCTTCGGGGTTTCTAATGTCAAACTCATTCACCCCTATGACTCGCGTTCCTCCGAATTTCGATGCGCTCCTCACGCATTAGCTCCCCAGGCCAAGCCTGTGGTTCACTGCCTTTATGGCCGGGGTCTTACCTCCTTTCGGGGCAACTCCTATCGGAGTTTCGGGTTTCCTGATGTCGCAATTCATGAGTCCTCGGAACTCGCGATTCTCCGATCCCCGATATGCCCCTAACGCATTAGCCCTCTAGGCTAGCTTCGTTCTCATGTGACCTTCTACCATATGTCCACCACTCTATAACTACCCATCGGAGTTTCGGGGTTTATGAGGTCGCAATGCACATGCCTTCGCAAATTCCGATCCCCCGATCTTCGATGCCACTTGGCGTGAACTCACGGCCAAGCTCGTTCTTCCGACACTTGTCCCTTGTTCCGACGCCTATGGCCCACACTCCTTATGATGGCGTGGAGTGACACCTGTCCTCCACTGGAGCGTTATAACTAGGGGACCGTCGCGTTTCGGGATTTCGCGGTTCCTCCTGTCGTGAGTTTCTTGTCATCAAGAATCCCGAATTGCCGAACTCCGAACCCTCGGAATCTTCTGACACGCGTCCTCGTCATGAACGGCTCAAATCTCATCGGGAAATCACGGGTCGCGATTTTCTGATGCACAATTTCCTTACCATCGAAAACTCCGATGAACAAAACTCCGAAGGCACCCGATCCTTTGCCACCTGTCCTCGCGGATAGACGGCCCGGGTTGATTCTCGGGGTTTCGGGACTTATGAGGTCTTGGTTCTCATGGCCTCGAGAACTCCGATTTTCCGATGCGTCAAACTTCGATAGCGCCTTGATCTCCGACACCTGTCCCTCAGATGGACGACTCAAATCCTATCGGTAAATCGCGGATTGCGATTCCGGATGGCAAGAGTTCTATGTATTCAAAAACCCCGATATGCCGAACTCCGACTCTCTGGGATCCTCTGCCACGTGTCCCTGCTGTTTGACGGCTCAGATCTTGTCGAGGTTTTCACCTGGATTTCCCGAGTACTTGTCCACGGGAATGCCGATCTCCCGATGGCAAATATCCCGATTCCCCTCCGGATCTCCTGACACGCGTCATGCATAATGGACGGTCCAGATTCAATCGGGAAATCGCGTATCGCGATTTCATTGTGCAACGGTTCTACACTCCTAAAATCCCCGAGGAGTGAAATCCCGATGCCTCCCAGAACGCCGACACGTGTCCCGCCGAGATCTACGGCTAGGACTCTTCCTCTGCACGCTAGAGTTTATCTCCGGTACAACTCTTCCCGATCCAACGGTGTACGGGATTTCTACTCCAGATCTAATGGCTCAACTCACTTCCTCGCGCATCTACCCCTGCGCTTAACCCCTGCGCAGCTTCTTCGGATTCAGCGGCTATCGGGTAATGTGAACCGAGATCTAACGGTCCAGATTCAATCTTTTGGGTCTTGGGATTTATGATCCCAATTTCTCGTTGCTCACGATGAGAGAGGGCAAGGCATGTAACGCCTGCGTTGCTTTCATCAATCTAATGGTTGTGAATGACTATGGTTCACTCCGACGAGATCTCATCCGTCGACCTATTTATCGCACAACACTACTATCTTGGACCTAAATAGGATCGTTCTTACTCGTACAGGGTTAATAAGGCCTATGCGTTCGAATCCTTATTCTGGGTTCTGGGTGAACCTTTCCGAGGAGGGAATTTCTGTGAAGAGATCCTTACCGGGTCATTCCCGGGAGCAGATAAAGGAAGACAACTTCCCGAGAGCARCTGGGCATGGATAACTTCATTTTATTGACGAGATTCGTGCATGATATCCTTTGTAATAAGCATATATCGACCTATGCGTATCAAACACTACGCGGATACTCGTATGCTGTAATTATTCACAATGTCACAAGTTCTATGAACTAACATCTACTCCGTATTAACAATTGTTGTACAGACAATTCCTTCACAGGAAACATTTACAATTCCACAGTCCATGAATATAGGTGACAGCATATAAATTTCAGAATGCAATATAAGTAAAACACTTATCATATATAACTTCAGTAAGGGAAGGGACTGCTGAGAGGGGTGCTCGTTTCCACCCAACCGTAGGCGTAGCGACTCCTACTGGATTTACCACTAGCCACCCCCGAGCTGAGACCACGACGTCCTGAGACCTGCGTCTCTCTGTTCTGCCAGTGCCCAGGAACGAAGGTTTCAATCCTCCCTCTCTGCGATCACTCACTCTGCATAAAAATTGCCAGAGTTCCCCCCCCCCCGCGTCTGCCCCCTTCAATCGTTTCAGCCATACGCCTTATCCTCTCGCGAGGTTGTGTGTGGCACGATTACCCTTGCGCTGGTCATTCATGATGGCTCTACCGATAGGCGGTTCACCTCCCCATCCCTCATCAAGCCATCAACCTACCAGCCTGCAAGGCATTTATTTCAGGGCTAGCGAGCCGCTTTTGGTTCTCCGGGCCAGTGGAGTCCAAATACGGTATATCATTCTTGGTGGAAGTTAACGCCCCTTTTTTCAAGGTGCCCTCCACCACCATAGTGGTCTCTTTTCCGCACATCCCCTCTCAGCAGTTCTGCAATAATTCAATAATATTCAATCTATCATTTACATTCATTGACCTCTTCCTGCAGGTCCATTTACGTCACATATTCATACTTATGAGTTTTGCCATAGTCCTTGGCCAGTTCAGTTATATTTACAATCTGGGGGAAACAGGGTGTTACAATGCCTCTAGTTCTAGCGTCCTCCACAACGTCCAGAAGTTCCTGTCCCATTATATCGAAAAAATGAAGATACAATTCGACTGACCACCCGTCAAGTCCAGGGCTTTTTTCTTTTTTGAAACCCTTGAGAACAACTAATACTTCCTCCTTTGTGCAAGGGGCTTCTATGGCTAGAGCCTCCTCATTTGTCACCAAATTTGGAAATCGATTTGCAAGCTCAATCTTTGTTGTTAGATTTGGAGCAGAGGTTACCTGGAAAAAGGATTTATAATGGTTGACAGCAACAGATTTAATGTCCTCCTGTGTGTGATGTGTTGTGACGTTCTCCTCTTCAATATCCCAAATCTGCTTTTTAGCACGGCGGGCACTGGCAAATCGGTGAAAAAATCAGGTGTTCTTATCTCCTCCAGCAAGCCAGAGCATTCTGCTCTTTAATCTCCATCTTTCCTCATCTTCCCTTAGGAAGGATAAACGGGGTATCTCCAACTCTTGAATTTTGTAGTGGATATCAGTATTGGAAACGTCCTGAATCTGTAGTCGGAGAAGGTCATCTAATTCCTTTTCGATTCTGTTGATGGCAGCCTGTTCTGATTCTTTCTTTTCTTTTAACCAAATGGATGTTTGAAGCTTTAAGTTGTTGAGTTTGAGAACCAGATTTCCTTGTGGGTCTCCTGGCAGTGAACTAGAGTTATCCGCCCACGTCGATCTGACCAGACTAACGAAGGAGTCTTCCTTCAACCAAAGTGGATTGAATTTAAATGGTTGACCCACCCCAAAACGACCCAAGCCAATCTGTAGACATATGGCGGCATGATATGATAGAAAAGGGAGGTTAACCCACACACGGTAGCTACGGGATGGAGAAAGTACCTCTTCTCGGATTAGAAATCGGTCGAGTCGCTTTGATATACTAGTCGTGCCTTGTCTTCCATTTCTCCAGGTAGGTAAAAGCTCGGCCGGTTTCAGATCAATCAAGCTGTTTTTGTAGAAAATATGATTGAAAAAGCTCATGAGTGGACCACTGATCACTTTTTCACCCCATATCTCCAGAGGACTGGTGGTTAAATTGAGGTCTCCGGCAATGATGAGGTTGTTTGCTGCCAATAGTCTGAGATCATCCAGTCTCTGCCAGAAGGCTTTGCGGTCAGAACAAGGGCCATGGACATTTAGGATATTGAAGGAGGAATGAAGTTCAAAACATCTTCCTGTCAGAAGAATTCCTCCCGGGCTGAGCAACGGATTGAAATAAAAAAGAGAAGGGTCCCATGAGGCCAGGAGTCCTCCCGAGGTGCCCACAGAGCTTGCTGCACAGGTCATCCAGTTAGGCCGAAGTCGAAGCATGAACTTCCTGGCTGCGGGGGCATTAACTAGTGTTTCTTACAGAAAAATAATAGACGGTTGAGTCTTCTCCAGAAGTCTTCGCATGGAGGCTAGTTTCAGGGGTCCTCCAACCCCTCTTATGTTGAGGGAAATAATAATCATGTATTACCTCTAGCCAGGGATTTTAATCCTCTAAGCGCCCCTTGAGTTGTAACAGTAGCTGTGTTGTCCGATGCCTTCAGTCCTGTCTGAGATTTCTTGCGCGCACTGCGGGTTTTCAGCGGAGAAAGTTTGAGACCGATACCTCTTGACCAATGTGGGTCCGACCTTGGGGGAATAGGCAAGTTTGAAGAAGAAGGGTGATCTGATGATGGAAGGGTCGGATGAATAACAGAATTTCCTTGATAGGTAGGGAGGGGTATCAAATCAAATGGAAGAGAGTGGGATGATGATGCTGTCGGGAACAAAGATTCTAACTGAAGTTCTGAATGGTTAGATTCAGTGTAACCTGGTAATGTGTAAGGCTGAGGAGAATAAGCTAAGACTGTGGTCGGATGTGAAGTTGAAGCCCCACTAGTAGGATCAGTTGGAGAAAGATGGGTTGTTGAAGTTGGACGTGGTAAGGTGGGGCTGCCAGTAGGGACATGCTCGGTTGGGGGGTGAAATGGTGAATGGATAGGCGGAACCAGAGAAGCAGCTAAGGTTTCAGAACATAAAATATTGTTTCCTTGCTCTGCAATGTAAAGTCTATCCCAGGAAGATAGAGTATTAAATAAAGAGGGGCACAGAAGATGAATCTTACCAACTAAGGAATCATCGGATGAAATAGACTCCCGAGGGAAAGGTGCCTCCTCCTCCGCGAACTGGTTGGGTGAGGAGATGTATCCATCAAAATTTGTCTCCTCTGCTGGATCCAAAACAATGTCAAGTGGGGGGAACTTATGGCAATCCCTTTTCAAGTGTTCGGTTCTGCGACAGAGAGAGCATCGAAAAGGGATGCCCAGATAGTCCAGGTGCTGAGTGATTAGTTGGTTACGCCAGTCGATTTCTAAGATATCTGGAAGTCCCGCCTGGATATCGAGTTCCACATATATCCTTGCCATCCTTCTGTCTGAAGCATCAAGAGAGTTTTGATCCATGCTTAAAAATCGACCTAGGGAGGCTCCAATGAGTTTTAGCGCTTGTTGGTTCCAAAGCTGGAGAGGGAGTCTAGGAAGAAGAACCAAGACATGTCTAAGGGAGAAGAACTCAGTGGTGGGATTGAAACCGATTCTCCATCTTTTTAGCATAAGGCTTCCTCCATCAATGGGCCAAAAGTTGTCCAGAATAAGTGACGAGTCCTCTGGATTCTTGAAGATAAAGGCAAGCCAGCCTTGTTGCAGCACATGAAACTTGGGAAAATATCCAAGAATCGGCTTCCAGTGTTTTGTAATCCAGACCTCCATGCTCTGTTTACACTTTTCTTTATATGCAAGTCTGCCAACCAGGGCACACAGGGCCAGGTTGCAGGCTTCAGTAAGACCAACATCCATGCCAAGGATGAGTTTGGGATGCTTTTGTTTGGGCTTCCAGACTCTACGTTGTCTTTTATGTAAACCTGGTTTATGAAAAGTAGGTCTTGGCTGTGGGTGATTCACCTCAGGTCCGCCTCCCAGATGATGGATCCCATCCAAGTTTTGCTTCTGTGAATCTGCTAGATCAGTCTTGTCGGAGAAAAGCTTAGAGTTGGCTATAAGGACTAGTGGAGCTTCTAGAGAGCTCGTCGGTGCACCAATGTGCACGCCTCCAATGGTATTCTGAGATGTCTCGAAAGTAACAGGAGGCAGAGGCAGTGTGTTTGGCTATGTAACAGGTACAGGTGCGGTGGGACCAGATCTCAAGCTTGAAGGCGTGCCCGACTTTTTATTCCGGAAATGGTTGGAGCAGAGGTCGTCTATCGAGGCAAGTATTGCCGGGTGGTCCCATGGGTCTCCCATATTCCCAGATGGATGGACTTGGTAGTATGGCGCCCAAAAGACTTCTAGTAAAAAACAAGAATAGAGGCAATAGGCGAGAGACAAAAAGTCTACAGGAGCAGTCAGTGATGGAGGAAGAAAAGAACCCACTTCTTAAGTTGACAGGGTCAGTGGAGCCAGAGAGGGAAATGTACTAGGTAGCGGAGAAGTTCCAGGTAAAACGCAGGGAGATAGTCAGCCCATGGTCCTAGAAAGCAGGAAAAAACAAGTGTGGGGTAAAGGAGGCAAAACCGAGATCACCGCAGGTGTCTTCCCGGTAACCAAGACGATGGTCGATGAGAAGCCGCGACAGATGGATTCTGTCCAAACAAAAGCGATACAAAAGCTGAAAATGGACGCAAAAAAATGTGTCAATCACTCAGTTCGATGTAGGAATCCTTTGGTGTCGTCAATGGCGTGATAGAATCCAAGCGTAGCCACGCAAGTTCTGGGTGCCAAAATCTCCAGTGGAATACCAGTTCAAATCTCTACAATCGCCCGCCATTTTGACTTTACCATTGGAACAATGTCACTTTCATTTATACACGTTAGTTTAACTTTCATTAGAAGGTCACTTTCATGTATACACGTTAGTTTAACTTTCATTAGAAGGTCACATTCATGTATACACGTTAGTTCAACTTTCTCAAGAAGGAGCACTAGAATGTTTAAATATTTTTTTTTCAATAGGTATGGAAGTAGTTGTAAGAAACATAAGAGTGCGTTGACATTGAAATTTTCAATTATATGGTCATTTCCAGGTCTCAAATTGCAAGAAATGGTTGGACAAGAAGGTTAAAAAGAATTGATCCACAATTCTTTAATTTTTACTTTTGGTTGTATTAAATTAGATTTTATATAAATTCTAAGTGTGTGGTTATAATGATAGGAGTCAAGCTATGCGAGTTTAAATAAATGACTCTAAATGTAAATGTTGTATTTAATATGCTCTTATGGATTTCTAGTGCAAGGCTCAAGGCCAAGGTTTCACTAGTGAATTGTTAGGCATGTATGATATAAATATACTTATATGGATCGTGTGATAGGATTATTATGGTGAAATCAAGCTATGTAAATATTAAAGTTGGAATATAATATATAACGTTCCAAGATTTTTGTGGAGAGAATGGGATGGGTTATCATTCCACTAGAAGAGAAGAGGAAATGGGGATTATGCGAAAGTAAATCTTTTATTGCTAAATTTCATTCTTAGGTCTCATATATTTCCCACCATGTGCCTTAAATGAGACCATACACCTCCATTGAATTATAAAACCAATCATTGAATGGATGTAGTATTTTGTAGATGAAGTCCTCTCACATAGTTAATGAAGCACGAGTGTGGAAAATGTAAAACTCTATAAGCCTTCCACGTTGGACCAAGAAACCGATGAGCAAGTATTACCCACCATAGAGGACTTAACACTAGAAGCTCAAATGAGGACTTAGCACCAAAATCTCAAGTATAGTTAGCAGAAGATATAATTTTGCAGAAGAAGTCTAGAACAACCAGATGGGGTTGGCATGAACTCTAGTAAGTTGGGTTGAAAGTAGAACTTCCAAGATAGTCCAAATGGTACTCCAAGGAGAAGGTATAGGAAAAATTTACTCACCTTCATTAGAAAAAGCTTTTGGGGATCAAAATCCTCCCTAGACGGAGATGTATGATCTAAAAAGGATCATTATATAATTTGTCATTTATTTTGGTACTTTTTAGGTGGAAAAATTGAAACTATTGTTTTCTAGGGCCCATTTTAAGGGCAAGAACTATCTGGTGATTTGTGGTCCAAAATTTTTGGAGCTTGTTTGAGGCATTAAATGACTGTTTTTGGGTTTAGAATGTTGTGAGAAGAGTTCTAGCCTCACATATTGTTTCTACATGCGAGAGCTTTCAAATGGCACAACGATCATTTCAATTGGAGTTTGTATAAGTAAGTTATGCTTCCCACAATTTGGCCTATCTTGTTTACCACCATGATACCGAAAGGATGCCACATCAACTTCCATTACTCACACATGTGGAGTTGTCACATGTGTACTTTCAAGAAAATTATAGAAGTTCCAAAACTCTAACCCTAATTGGGAGTTGGTGATCTAGATGGATCTTAGTGGCCATCCACCTCTTCCACTGAATCACCATTTTGAGCTTGTGGTTTTGATAAACCATGATATTCACCCTTTTGATGGGGAATGGAATGTAATTTAATCTTCATTTGTTAATTACAGACATCATTTAATGATTTCCTAGTGGTCGTATGTACATACCTACATCATAGCGTTAATGCACCGGATCCCATTAGAACTTCGTAGTTAAGCACTCTTAGGCTAGAGTAGTACTGGAATGGGTGACCACCTGGGAAGTCTTACTATTTTACATGCCTATGGCATTTTATAAACTTTGTCCGATTTATCCCACATGCATCATGGGAATTGTTCTCTTCTCACTCTCTCATATATAATTGAGGTGAAGGAGGCCCTTTAAGCATGCAATGGAGTGTGATGTAAAGCTTCTTGTGAATGAAGCGTAGCCAACATCTCTTTCTTTTTAGAGATAAGCTGCCCCATTTTTCCAATTTGTGTTCTACAATGTTTTTCTATCTTATTTAGTAATAGAAGTTGGGTTTCACTGTATTTCTTTGTTCTCTTCTATATTTTTGTGTATTTCATTGTTATATCTCGGTTATATTTCTTTCTTCATGTCGTTCTCAAAATAATATGGATCAGTGGTATCAGAGCAATATGGTCCTTATCATTTCTCAGAGCAGGTCCCCGATGAGGTCAGGGCATATAGATTTGGGTCTCGAGCTATTTTTCGCTTGAGGACAACCACTCTCGCTAGCCCAAACGACCTCCCATAGCGGAAGAAAAGAGAGATGGCAGAGCATGAGATCCTTTCAAGACGTTGCTCGAGGAAGCCCTCATGTGACAAAGGAACGAGATGATGGAAAACTTCGCTCAAATCCTTCGAAGACTACCCATGACGGAAACCGAGGCATCTTCAACAAGCAACCATTTTGCAAGTGCGACACCCTTCAAGGTATAAGTCAATTTTGATATCCCCTTATTTGAAGGCCAGATCGATGCAGATGCTCTAGAAAAATGGTTGAATTTGCTAGAAGGTTATTACTCTGTCCAAAAAAATTCCAACAGTGAAAATATCACCTTCACGCTCCTTAAATCCCTTCCCCATCTCAGAGCTTGGTGGGAAGGTTACTAAGAGAGGTACATAGTGGATGATTCTACACTATTTGGGAGAGAACCCACTTGGGCGGCCTTTGTAGATGCCCTAAAGGAGGAGTTCTACCCTGTCAGAAACTATGATGATCAATACATGAGATGGACAACTTTGCATCAAAAAAGAGACCAAACGATGCCTGAGTACACCAACATCTTTCATACCTAACGCTCAAAGCTGGGTATCAAAGACTCTGAACGACACCTTGTTTTGAAGTACTACAGTGATCTACACAGGTACATCCAAATAGAGATGGATTTCTTGGAAATATCCTCATTAGGAGTTGCTTATCGATATGTAATCAAAATTGAGCAGGAATTCAAGCAGCAGAGTAAGTGGGAGAAGCATGGACAGAGCAAGGAAGGCCAACCTCAAGAGAGCCAGTCCCAGATGCAGGCAAAGAAGGGTAACGTGAAGTCTAAGAAAGACATTGGAAAGTGGTGTGAGTTCCACAACAACCCTTGACACAACACTGATGAATGTCGCTCAATACAGTCATTGGTGGTCGAGCTCAAAGACAAAGAGTCGAACCCCGACTTGGACCCTGATTCAGGAAATAATAAAAGGAGATAGATCATTGATGCAGAACGCACTACTATTGTCGCAACTACAACAATCCAACCAAAAGAGGATCTTGAGGAGGGGGAGCGACTCTTCCATTCACATATGTGGGTGAAGGGGGCCCCACTGCATTTTATTGTTGATAGAGACAACCAAAAGAACATCATCTCAACAGAGGTTGTCAAGCAGTTGCATTTTCCAACAACACCACACTCGGAGCCATACAACATTGGGTGGCTTCACCAAGGTCAAGATCTTCGTGTCATCCAGGACTGTCACCTATCCTACAACATCAAGCCCTTCAAGGATGAGGTATTGTGTGATGTTGCCCCTTTGGAAGTCTGTGATGTTCTATTAGGCCAACCATATATGTGGAGGCACCATTCTATTTATGAGTCTCAACCACATAGCGTCATTGTTACTATGGGGGTTCAACTATACCAGATACCAGAGGTAGTTTCGACTATTGTCCCTCCAAAACAATGCCACAAAGTAATCTCTCATACTGCAAAGTTAAGCCTCTTCACAATCAGATCAAAAGGTGAATAGAAGGACACTGCAACCACTGCAGCCTTAGTCCAAGGCCTTTCTATCCAGTAGAAGAAGATCGACAAGATTGTAGATGAGTACCAAGATGGTCTTGTTGCACCTACGAGGGTGCCTCCACACTGCCCAGTCAAGCAAGGCTATAACATAGCCATTCATACTCTTCATGTTGCATCTTCATCGACATAGTCCTCCCACACTCAGGTAGATCATGTAGCTAGATTGTTTGAACGGATCCAACCCCTCCAACAACAGGTTCATGACATCCTTCAACAAGCTAAGCAGGATAGCTTCTTCAACAAGGAAAGAAACACACCAAGCTTCAGATTTAGCAGAAGTCTCCCCATCTTGTAAGGGAACTTGACGCAATGGGGACCATTGCTTCCAAAGGGGGGAGGAATGATCTAGATGGATCTCAGTGGCCATCCACCTCTTCCACTAAATCACCATTTTGAGCCTGTGGTTTTGATAAACCATGATATTCACCCTTTTGATGGGGAATGTAATGTAATGTCATCTTCATTTGTTAATTACAGGCATCATTTAATGATTTCCTAATGGTCTTATGTGCATGCCTACAACATAGCGTTAATGCATCGGATCCCATTAGAACTCTGAAGTTAAGCAAGCTCGAGCTAGAGTAGTACTTGGATGGGTGACCACCCAGGAAGTCCTACTATTTTACATGCCTATGATATTTTATAAACTTTGTCTGATTTATCCCACATGCATGGGAATTGTTCTCCTCTCACTCTCTCATATGTAATTGAGGTGAAGGAGGCCCTTTAAGCATGCAATGGAGTGTGATGTAAAGCTTCTTGTGAGTGAAGCGTAGCCAACGTCTATTTCTTTATAGAGATAAGCTACCCCATTTTTCCAGTTTGTGTTCTACAATGTTTTTCTATCTTATTCAGTAATAGAAGTTGGGTTTCACTGTATTTCTGTGTTCTCTTCTATATTTTTGTGTATTTCATTGTTATATCTCTGTTATATTTCTTCCTCCATGTCGTTCTCAAAATAATCTGGATCAGCTGGGGCATGCAAAAACCCTGATCCTAACCCTAGATGTTTATCAGGCCATGTTAAATGCCAAGCCATTAGGATAGGAAGTGCTTCCATTCTTATTGCATTGGGTATCATTCCATGGTAGAGAAAAATCATTGAGAGTTAGACACTAAAGAAAAACAAAAGAAATAGATCATGTAGCAATGATATAGGCCACAATGTCTATGGAAACTCCATAGTGAGTGCACTTTCTTTGTATTTTCATTTTGTAATTGAGAAGAGAAGAGAAATCCATAGGCCTCACCTTCTAGTTGGGTTTTCCTGTATTGGGTTTTCTCGGGTATATCTTGTGTTCATTGTGTGGATGGTGTATTATTTGCATAGTTTCTTGCATTTCAGTTTCATTTTATTTCAATATTTTATGCACTAAGCTAGTAATATTAAATCTAAAATCTAAAGTAAAATGTTTCATAATAAGAGACTGTAGAATATTGTAAGATCTGTTGTGACAAACTATTCTAGTGGAACATCCATGGTAGTTTACATATCGAGAATACATAGACATCTTCACCTCAACTACATAAATACATGCATTGTTAGAAAGATCATATAATACAAATAAAATTGCACATCCAAATCATCCTTCCCACACTAGTACTCCATTTACAATGTTTCAAGATAGTAGGAATCCAACCATGTGTGATGTCACACAACACAAAATATATAAGATATGTTGTCATCACGTATTCTACTACATTTGCACCCGACAATTACCATTATTCATGCGTGCATGTTTGGAATCCAAAACCATTTGCATTGTAAAAATGTAGGTAGGTAGGTCCAATGCATGTACGTCGCAATAAATATATGCTCTCTTTACCTATGATATTGCACCTACATTAAACATCTATAATTAGTCATGCTTTCATGTTTGGAATCCAAAACCATTTGCAAAAATGTAGGTAGGTAGGTCCAATGCATATAGGAGCCATTGGTAAAACCTCTTTATGAAGCCTAAAGGTCTCATTATCCTCTCCTCCTTTACTTGCACCTTTCAAGAAGGTCTTGCTAGGTTGATGGTGATGAAATGGTGGGTCGTGTGAATGCACACCACTTCCACAAAATATATATTTACTACAAATAATAAGGATTGCATGGAGGTCTACCACACATGCCTTCTATCATGAATACACCCTCAAAGAAGGAGCTAATTTTGCATATTCATTAAAGTTAAAAACAATGTCATCTTTAAGGCCAAGCTGCAAACCTTTTCATGCCAATTTCCACAATTTCCAATCAAGTGTCTCAGTGCCTTTATTCATTGTTTTGGAAGGAAAAATACACATACATTAGGAGTAGCTAGTGTGTTGATTGTAGTAAGTTGGGAAATGCATACACATATTTCATATTTCATTGTGTATTTGTTTTCTGACTTCTTCATCTACTCTTGTGGGTTTCTTGGAGCTCCAACATAAGAGTTCCATGTCCTTTAGTTCCTATTTTTTTTCTATGTTATGATTACATTATTTATCCATTCCACTCCAACCTTTTAATATAACTATGGAGTATGTCATTGTCAATGAATAGTCCTATGCTCGGTATTTTTTTCATATATGTTTCATTGATAGTGTTTGGTGTATGTTTTATGGATAGACTTTCTATCTCGATTTTTTATATTGGAAGTATTATTGATTATGAAGAAAGCTTTGCTTGATTTAAGTTGAATCTTATGTAATGTCATGGATGTTTAGTTAACTTTATGTTTTGTCTATGAAGGTAAACTATTTGTGTAGATCAATAGTGTTGATTTTTCATTTTTTTCAAACAACTCAAATTCAACCAACACATTGTTCTCGATTGGCCCTAATAATGTTAGGGTTAGGGTTCTTGCACATTTTTACCATGGCCTCTTTTCGAATGAGCATAGTCATCGCATCTTTAGAATCAAATGGTGGATTTTAAGAATGACGTCTATATGTTTTGCAATGTCCCTTCCATTATAGTCTAGTTGGCTAGGATACTTGGCTCTCACCCAAGAGACCTAACTCAAGTCCTGACAATAATATCTAAATTATTTTAAATCTTCTTATAAGAAAACGAAGCTAAAATACTCTAAACAAGACAATGAATAAAAAAATGATTGATATAACAATGGAATAATAATCCTAAATTTATGCCTTACTGATTTGATGCACTCCATTTCTATTTTATACTTCTAGTGCTAAAATAAAATTTCAACTTCAAATCATGTCAATTATAATAATCTTGTTTGTGGGAAAGGGACCCCCTCTGCTCAACAATTTGGCTGATAAAGTCTATGGAGATATACATACCCTCTCCCCTTTGGATTTGAACTTGTGACCTCTTAGGAGGAAACACATGTTCTTAACCATTACTTCCATATAGAATCAACATTTAGAAAACTAATTAATTTAATTGCAAAGATTAAAGAATCTACGAGATTAATAAACTGCAAAGATCAAATTTACAATGGAACACAAGATTCCATTTTGATTTTTGGGAAATATCTAGAATATAGTGTTGGATTAGGTTATCTAGCTTCCATAAGCCTCAAACAATCACTTCCGTTGTAGTCTAGTTGGTTAGGATACTCGGCTCTCACCCGAGAGACCCGGGTTCAAGTCCCGGCAACGGAATTTAGTTTTTATTTTAAACATTGCCCGTATCTAATTTGTTTTAAACAGAAGGCTGAAATCCTCTAAACAAAACAATGGAAAAAAATAAAGAAAAGTGAATTTAAGTTTTATTTTAAACGTTGCCCAGATCTAATTTGTTTTAGATAAAACGCTAAAATCCTCTAAACAAAACAATGAATAGGAAAAAGAAAATTGCGTCGGGAGTCGAACCCGGGTCTATTGCTTGGAAAGCAATTATAATAACCGCTGGACTACAAACGCGCTTTATTATTATTAAAATATGTAAGCATTTCATTGGTTTCTTTCATTTATACTAATACTAAATTTCCATTCTTGTTATTCGATCGACTTGTTGCGCTCCCTCAAGTGTTAAAATTCAAACTCCAAATCACGCTTCTAAACAAACATTGAGTGCCTCCCTGCTTGCTGTGATTTTTAATGTGATGTAATATTTGGGTAACAGACAAAGACAGAGGGCGTGGCCATTACCCCAACCTTTGGACATCAATGTTCCATTTCAAAAACATGATATCACTCTATGTTTGTAACGACAATAAATTAAAATGAAATAGTTTGTAAAAGTGAAAAAGAAATAAACATAATAATAAAAACCAACCATAATAATTATAAACTTAAAAAAATAGACTATAATAATAAGAAGAAAGCAACATAAGTCCATTTTAACTTGATTTTTTAAAGCTGTCATGGATTTGTGCTTAGATTTGTTTAGGATCCTTATATATGATGATGAAGCGGGAAATCATCATATAATGGAGAAACAAATGAGAATTGTGATTTCTATTATTATCACTTGAGAGTGATTTTCTTTACTTCATATCCATTGCATATAAATGTAAGGAATGCAATTCTTTCCATTTTATGTTATGTAATAAGTAACAATCTTGTTAAATTAATTTTCTATCAAATAACTACCTTCTTGTGTCTAAATATGTGTAATTTTCTCTTGCATGTAATTGTAAAACAAAAAAAGTAAAAAGGAGATGCCTTGAATATAATATTTTAAATATTAAATGAGTGTTATAACTCAATTGACTAGTGGTTACAAATGTTAAAGTTCTAGGGCCTCTATGTTATGGCCTTAATAAGTATTCATTATTAGTGTACTTATTGTATTAATAGGTAGACTATAACCTTTCATTATAATTGTACCTTTTCATAATGATGATTTTAGTCTTAGGATCATCATATGTTCTCTTATGAATTGGATATCTTGTAAAATGAGGTTTTTCCCTCAAATTGGATTGTATTCATTGACTCTTTATCATTTGAAAGGCCCTTGGTTTATAACATTTGGTATCAAGAGCATTGATCCCAGGGTTTTACTGCTTCAAGCAAGCTATCTTGGCATTTTCACTATAACTTTTTTTGGGGGATGATCCAGATAGTGAAATTTGGAGGTTACTTAGGAAACATATCACGATACGTCTGGTAAAAATTTCAATTTCTCGTTCGATATATTTTAGAGATATATCCTATGGAAAATAGTGTTTTTGACTCATCCTGAAATCATTTTTAAATGATTCATCTTGGAATTCTCACTATAATTTATTTTTTATTTTTATTGTTTTTCCTGGGAAGTTTCAGATAGTGAAATTTTGTGGATACTGAGGATAAATTCCATAGTACATGTGGTTAAAATTTTGATTTTTGGTTCACTATGCTTTCATATATATAGCCCATGGAAGACAAGGTTTGTGACTAATCCTATAATAAATTATCTTGGCATTTTCGCTGTAATTTTTTTTCATTGAAGTTTCAGACTCTAAAATTTTCAGAATCCTGAGTTAACACAATGAAGTACATGTTATTTTTTTCCTAGTTTTTTACTCATTATATTTTACGATATATTTCTTGTGGAAGTTAGGGTTTTGCACAAGTCATTTTCTCACGATTTTAAGAACTTTTTCTGTGGACTAGCAAGTTCATTTTTTGAATTTTTTTTAGAGACGTGTTCCAGCGTATTTAAATAACACAGAATTTGTCTCTAAGTGGGTAAAAATGTGGTTGGGGAAGAATACACACAGGAAATACACATTGTTTCACGTGGTTGGAAACACATTATTTCACTTGGTTGGAAACCCTTGTAACCCGTGTTGGTACTGTTAATATTATGGTAGCTGTAAGAGGTATTTACCTCCATGTGTGAACCTTACGAGAATAGAAGACTCCAGAAAGCAAGAGAAAACCCTAATGAGTTGGCTAATAAACCTATAAGTCTTGTCGACTCAAGAAGATAATTTACATTGGGTTATTAGCCTCCAAGAGAAGAAGTCGGCCATAAATAATAATAATATACTGAATAGACACATATCCAGAAGGAGAAGTCAGCCCTAGCAAATCTGGCAGAACCAGTATAAATACAGGGTGCCAGTTCTCATTTGACAACATCTCATAATCGTAGTTCCCAGTTTGGTGCGCATTGCAATTCCCAGTTTGGTGCGCACGTGTGGAGGAGAGCTGCAGGTGCAGCTGCTGCAGCTAGAAGTTTCAGTATTGGCTTGGACTATCTCTTAGCTAGGGTTTGGACTATCTGATCAGCTTTTTGTGATGCACTATCCTTGGGGAAAGGTGCGCTACCCTTTGTTTGGCTATCTAGCCTGGGTTCGCTTTTGGAGAAATTCTCAGTCAAGGTTAAGGTGCTCGGAGGGTGGCTTCGGCCTATGGTTGGGTGACGAGGGTATCGTCAATGGTAAAATGAGCACACCATGTTCTATATTCTAACAGGTTATGGGCCCACACCTCCTTCATTCAGTCTAAACGCTGGAAGGAAACATAGCCACTAGGATATTGAGCTCGTTGAGGAACTGCCGCTAGGGTTACTAGCAGAAGTAGCTTCCAAGACACTGCAGCTAGGGTTACTAGCAGGTGCAGTTGCAGAAACCCTAAACCTCTTGTTGAGGCACCTTAAAGTGAATGGATTGACCTAATCTCCGGATAGATCAGTGTGCCCTAGCCCAGCGCATCTCCTGGCACTCTCAGAAGGCCAAGATGTGAAGTTTGGATTTCTGGTCAAATATAGGGTTTGACCAAGTCAAGCAAGCCATGACTAACTCTATGAAGTCTAAGAACAAGTTAGATGGAGCCTCTAACTTCAGAGCGTGGAAGACAAGGATTGACCTCATCCTTGCTAAGAATAAAGTGTTGGATATTATGAAAGGAAAGATCGTGAAGCCAGAGTTTGAAGAAGGAGAAGAGAAGGAACCGCAGAATGTTGCAGCTATGGAGAAGTTCAAGGATGTTGACATCAATGCCATGAGTATCATAGTGGATTCTATAAAAGACCACTTGATACCCTACATTTCCCATCTTGACTCATCAAAGAAGATGTACGATGCCCTAACAAATCTCTTCTTAGTCAGAAACATCGAACAAGTTATGAGTCTGAAGAATGAGCTCTGTGACATGAAGATGAATGAGGATGACAGCATAACATCATATTTGTAAGGATCTCCCAGCTAAGAGATCAACTACAAGCTATTGAAGAGATCATTTCGAAAAAGGAATTGGTGAACATAGTACTCAATGGTCTTCCCAAGACATGGGATGCATTTGCTGCAAGCATGAACACAAGAAAGGAATATCCGACATTTGAAGAACTTTGGACTTGCCCAAGAAGAATCAAGGATCAATGCAAAAGAGAAACCCCAAAAGAAGTACGATGATCAAGCCTTCACAGCAAGACTCGAGAACTTCAGAAACAAAAGGAAGTTTGGCTCAAGGAGGAAGCCAAATCAAGAGAAAGACATTTCAGAAGTACAATGCTTCAACTGTCAAAAGTACGGTCACTACAAGAATCAGTGTCTAGAGCTAAAGAAAAGGAAAGAGAAACACGAAGCATTGATTTCCGAAGAAAAGGAACCTACAAAGAAGACTAAGCAGAATGGAAGAGACTTCTTCTTCTAAAAAGGTAACAACACTCTTCTTATTCCTTGTACATTTCTTGTTTGCATCGTCTCTGTACATATCTTGTATATCTATCTCTTGGAAGATAGTGTGTTCCAAGAAGAACTATACCTATGGAAGAACAAAACAAGATAAAAAGAGTTATCATTAGATAATACACATGAAAGAATGAAATACAAATCATGTGGATGCTATTGCAAGATAAGCCAAATCAATCATGAAGAAACTTAGTAGAAGCAAAGACAGAAATAAGTCAGCAATCAAGAGGAAATTGGAAAAAGACTTATGACATTTTGTAGAAGACAACAAGACAGAAGCATGGACTCTGTTAGACAACAAAGCCAATTATACATTGCAGAAGACAATAAGGATGCAGATGGAAGTATGGACTCTATCAGACAGAGGGAGTCGATTATATGCACTCTTACATGAAGGAAGGGTTAGGAGGGAGCTAATCCTGTGATCCATTGAAGATGACAAAATATATATATCCATGGTAGCAACCATAAAATTCAGTACATGTTTAGTTCAACCGCAGAGGAAGACTTCTTCGAAGAGAAGCCTTAAAGTATTCCTGGTTGTTCATCCAGATCCATGATCCTATGATGAAAAGAAGAAGTGGAATCTCTAGGGCATGGATTCTATAAGAAACTCCATGGACCCAAGAGCTAAAGAAAAACATGAAGAAGAACATGAGGATTCCAAGAAAGAAAGAGGAACCAGAACAACCAGTCATTGAATCAAGAATCACAAGATTACCAGCCTGATATGAACTCACCAAAAAGCAATCAAGAAGAAGAACTGAAAGTCGTGATGAAGAACAATGTATGGAAGACTTATGAATGAAAGCATTGCGAGATCTAGAACTAGAGGTTCTCCCAGATGGAGGGAGAAGACTATGATGATTACTTGTTCCAGTAAACCAGACTTATCTCTACATAAGTCATTATATCATCCGCAACATCCATGAGTTGGAGTTCTACATCAGATGAATGCAAAGAATGTTCTCCAGAGAAATTGAATAAAGAATGTATGAAGAGCAATCTCAAGACTTTGAAGCATACCAGAAAGAGACTCATGTATGAAGATAAGAAGAAGATAACTTGGTGAAGAACCTCCAGTGCACAGCAGAAGCGTGGTGAAGATTTCCTATAAACATCAAGATGACTACTCAGTAGATCAGATCTCATGATGACATAAGAAGTTCCACATGGATATGTTCTAGCTTTCCAACTATGATATACTCTATCATTCAGATCTACATGAAGCCTTCACAGTGTTCCAGACTAAAGTACATTTGAAATCAAGCATTACATTATCCATGATGAAGTCCAGAAAGGAGAAAATGGTTCTCCAATACATATCTCCACAGATGAGCATACAAGCAGACATTTTGGTAAAACTTCTATCCAAGATGAAAGAGTTTGCGTACTCAAGCTAGAGCTCATGGAAACAACTTCCTTCTTATTGAAAAGGGAAGAAATGACTCTCCAAGTTAGGAGGGAGCACTGAAAACACTATTGAAGACATTCATCCTTAAAATTGAAAAATAGTCCATCTTGGACAGATGCTTTCCTATTCGGAAAGTGGATTGAGATTTCTGACGGACAATGACTTTCCATTGTGGTTAACATGGGAAGTAGTATGATTGCTAATGTATCATAGACAACAACTACCCATTGTGGTTAACATGGGGAGTGGTCTAGGGAAGTCTCTCTTCTTGAGGGTTACTCAAGAAGACTGGCCCACCTCGTCGGACAATGATTTCTCATTGTGGTTAACATGAGGAATGGTCTGTTTTGGAGGTTGATACAGGACAATCTTTTCCTCTTATGGTTAACAGAGGAAATGGTTTGGACAGTCATTCCTTAGGGTTATACATTCTCTCCAGGGCGCACTTTGATTAGTGTAGGAGGAATGGCCCAGGGTGGGGAATGGTCGAAGCTCAGCAATCAGGGACATACATTCCTTAGGTTTATACAATCTCTCCAGGGCGCACTTTGACAAGTGTAAGAGGAATGGCCCAGGGTGGGGAATGGTCCAGGACAAACATTCCTTAGGGTTTATACATTCTCTCCAGGGCGCACTTTGATAAGTGTAGGAGGAATGGCCCAGGGTGGGGAATGGTCCAGATTCAGACATTCCTTAGGGTTTATACATTATGTCCAGGGTGCACTTTATTAGTGTAGGAAGAATGGCCCAGGGTGAGGAATGGTCCATGCTCAGAAATCAGAAACAATCCTTCTTCCTTGTTTGAGAAGAATCGGGCAGATAGCCCATTGTTGATGAGGGAAGATATTCTTTCAAATCTCACAAACGTGAGTGAAAGATTGGCCCAGATGATTCAGTTTATCTTTAACAATATTTTTCTATGCAGGATGGCATCAGATGATTGTTATGGAGACTACCTGTCTCCAGACAGTAGAGATATACTACTATGGTGGATATATTCCACTATTTTGAGGCAGATATTCTTTCAGAGCTCACAGATGTGAGTGAAAGATTGGCCCAGATAATTCAATTTATATCATAACATTGTTTTTGTGTAGGTTGCTATCAGATGTTTGTTATGAAGACAATAGATATAGACTATTGTGGTGGATCTATTCCACTGTTCGTGAGGCAGATATTCTTTCAGGGCTCACAGATGTGAGTGAAATATTGGCCCAAATAATTCAGTATATATCATAACATTGTTTCTATGCAGGTTGCTATCAGATGTTTGTTATGAAGACTGTATGACAGTAGATGAGGACTACTTTGGTGGATATGTTCCACTGTTCGCAACCATACGTTGTTGATCAAGTACTTGTGTGTTACTTGGTGTGGTAGTGAACCAATGGATTGTAGTTATGTACTACTATGGATAGACACAGTTGTGTTCTATTTCTGTTCTAACTGCCTTGAAGACTATCAACAGTTTATTGAAAATAATCACCATCCAGACGAATGATGAACATAGTTTCCAAATGGAAATTGGTTTAGAGCATTTACTCCTCTAGATTATAAGAGTGGCTCTCGTATTACTCTATGGTATGAGTGACTTATCCAGCATCATGTCTAATTACTCAGATGAAGTATGGTTCCGAGAGATAATGTAGCTAATGGTGATGGCGATGCTCATGATATAGTCATGAAATAGTCTAGACAACTATATTGATGCTACCAGGTAAATGGTATGTTTTTGTGCTTAAGTCCATTACCTGTAATACCTCCCTAGCTAGGAGGGAGTGTTAATATTATGGTAGCTGCGGGAGGTATTTACCTCCATGTGTGAACCTGACGAGAATAAAAGACTCCGAAAAGCAAGAGAAAACCCTAATGAGTTGGCTAATAAACCTAGAAGTCTTGTCGGCTCAAGAAGATAATTTATATTAGGTAATTAGCCTCCAAGAGAAGAAGTTGGCCATAAATAATAATAACATACTGAACAAACACATATCCAGAAGGAGAAGTTGACCCCAACAAATCTGGCAGAGCCAGTATAAATACAGGGCACTAGTTCTCATTTGACAACATCTTAGAATCACAGTTCCCAGTTTGGTGCGCACTGCAGTTCCCAGTTTGGTGCGCACGTGTGGAGGAGAGCTACAGGTGCAACTGCTACAGCTAGCAATTTCAGTATTGGCTTGGACTATCTCTTGGCTAGGGTTTGGACTATCTGATCAACTTTTTGTGATGTGTTATCCTTGGGGAAAGGTGTGCTACCCTTTGTTTGGCTATCTATCCTAGGGTTTGCTTCCGGAGAAATTCTCAGTCAAGGTTAAGGTGCTTGGAGGATGGCTTCGGCCTATGCTTGGGTGACGAGGGTATCGTCAATGTTAAAATGAGCACACCATCTTCTATATTCTAACAGGTACCCCTTCGAGTAGTACTGCATTAGATAGTATCTGTAGACATAATATCAATTCCATGTACATTTGGGTATATAGGAATCCCCCTAGGCATACCTAAAACCAACCTTAGATAAGTTCAATCGTCTTGTTTCTATAGTACACAAAGAACAACACTTGGGGAGACCACTCTCCAATACTTGGGTAGTCAGGTAGTACGACTAAGGGCACGATTGAGCCTCCTTAGTTAGTGCCCTGAGATATTAGGCCAAGTACTATTGTTGGACCCTACATGTATATCAGAGAGCTATATCACCTAACACTCCCTTGTCCTTAGGACCTAGTAACTTTGTCCCATGGCTCCAAAGAAAGATCCAAAATTTACCTCACTAATTAAACCTCTAGAAAGCTCCTCCATGAATCATGAAGAAAATGATGAGATACAAAACAAGATATCCAAATTGGACAGTCAAATCAACGAATTGAAGGATAGGTCATTGAAACAGGTCGATTTGATGAATACTCAAATTGAAATGGAAAAGAAGATGGATGGAAATAAGGAAAAAATGAAACAATTGGAACAAAAAATGGATGGAAAGTTGGAAAAAATGGATGGAAGGTGGAAGAACCGATCTTTGAACTTCTCGACATGTCCTGCGACATTCATCTTCTTCTTGAATACCCATTTTTTATCGACATGCTTATTCCACTAGGTAAATTGAATAAATCCCATGTCTCATTCTTGTGCAAGGATTTCCATCTCTTCAACCATGGCGTCCTTCTAGAGTTCACCCTCTACCGAGTCAACTGCCTCACCTACCGACTTGGGCTCATCTTTTATGGTAGTTAACACAAATGTGGAACAAAAATCGGGCAGACTATACATTTCGACTGGTTTTCTTGCTCTTTTTGACCTCCTTACCATCAAAGTCTGTTGTTCCACCTCTTCCTATGATTCAGTCGACTCATATGAATCGTCTTCTTCGTTCCTTAGTTCAAACCACACCTTCTCAGGATTATTCTCGATCTGAACAATTTCTTCATGCTCAGACTTATCTCCGACTTCTCTGAAGACCACATCTCGACTGTACATTTGTATTCTTGATGCAGGATCCCATAGCTTATATCCTTTCATTCATTCTTTGTACCCAATGAAAATACATTTGACTACCTTCTTGTTTGCTCCTCTTTTCCTTGGGAACATGCACAAATGCATCACAACCAAATACTTTGAGATGTGCAACCTAAGGATTCTTACCTAACCATACCTCATGTGGATTCATGTCGACTAGCGTCGACAAATGAAACATATTCACCAGATATCTTGCAGTGTCGACTGCCTCCACCCATAATTCTTGTGCAATCCCAACACCACTGAGCATGCTCCTTGTCTTATCCAACACCACATAATATGTTTTCTCTAATATTACCCCCCACCCTAATATATGATGTTTTCTCTAATATTACCCCCTACCCCCACGCTCATATATGAGGGTGAATATGTTTTCTCTAATATTATCCCTCATATATGAGGGTGGGGGTAATATTAGAGAAAACATAATATATGAGGGTGAGGGTGGAAGGTAATATTAGAGAAAACATATTATGTTTTCTCTAATATTATGCCCCACCCTCACCCTCATATATGATGTTTTCTCTAATATTACCCGCTACCCCCACCCTCATATATGAGGGTGAATATGTCGACCCCCACCCTCATATATGAGTGTTAATATGGTTTATGTTTTCTCTAATATTACCCCCCACCATATATGAGGGTGGGGGTGGAGGGTAATATTAGAGAAAACATGGGTGAAGGGTAGTATTAGAAAAAAATTTATTATGTTTCCCTAATATTATCCCCCACCCTCACCCTCATATATGTTGTTTTCTCTAATATTACCCCCTACCCCCACCCTCATATATGAGGGTGAATATGTTTTCTTTAATATTACCCCCCACTGCCACCCTCATATATGAGGGTAGGGGTGAGGGGTAATATTAGAGAAAAAATAAACCATATTAACACGCATATATGAGGGTGAGGGTGAGGGTGAGGGTCGGGGTGGAGAGTAATATTAGAGAAAACATAATATTCATATATGAGGGTGGGGGTGGAAGGTAATATTAGAGAAAACATAATACCCCCACCAATATGTTTTCTTTAATATTACGCCCCACACCCACCCTCATATATGTAATATTAGAGAAAACATATATTAGGGTGGGGGTGGGGTGTAATATTAGAGAAAACATAATATTCATATATGGGGGTGGGGGTGAGGGGTAATATTAGAGAAAACATAATGGGTGGGGCTGGGGGGTAATATTACATAAAACATATTATGTTTTCTCTAATATGTTTTCTGTAATATTACCCCCCACCCCCATCCTCATATATGATGGTGGGGGCAGGGGGTAATATTAGAGAAAACATTCCCCCACCCTCATATATGAGGGTGTGGGTGGAGAGTAATATTAGAGAAAACATACCCTCATATATGAGGGTGGGGTGGGGCGTAATATTAGAGAAAACATTCCCCNATATATATATATATATATATATTATTTTTGGTTTAAATATGAAAAATAAAATAATTAAAAACCTCGAAGAATGTGACTTGTGTTGTTACTTCATTTGCCTGTCATATCCTCCATTGAGAGTGAGGAGTAATATTAGAGAAAACATTCCACCACCCTCACAAGTTTTTTTTTCTCTATTATTCCGACCACCCCCACCCTCACTCTCACCCTCACCCTCACAAGTTTTCTTTATTATTCCCAACACCCCCACCCTCACAAGTTTTCTCTAATATTCCCACTACCCCCACCCTCACAAGTTTTCTCTTTTATTCCCCTCACCCTCATATATAGTTTTCTCTATTATCCCCCCCACCTCCATCCTCAGAAGTTTTCTCTATTATTTCCCCCACTCCCACTCTCACTCCCACCCTCATATATAAGGGTCCTTACAATCTTTAATTGTCACCTTGAACATAATTAAAACTAGAAATAAACTTGTGTTACCACCTTGAACATGATTAAAACTAGAAATAAACCTTTGTTATTTAAAGTATTAAAGAAAAAGATTTGAAAATCATATTTATAATGGATACTCAATTTGGTGTTTACCTATCATCCTCCATAAAAAAAAAATTATTGCAGCTTTGAGATTTTAAAAAACTAAATCATAATTATATGTTAATTTTTAATTATCAAACTTAAAATTGATTTTCTTATCTCCATTGGAATGAGCATATCAAACTTCACGTCAATTGTAGGCTCAAAATGTTGATTTTGTTCTAACCCTTGATTAAAGCCCTATTGCTGTGATGGCCGACCTTACTTTATATAGAGGCAGTTTAAAAATTATTATTTTTATACAACCAAATTTCTATCCGGTTTTAAAAAAACAAACTTTTAAAGTAATCCGATTATATATATATCACAAAACTGGTAACTGCATTCTTCAATCCATAGCCAAACTCGTTAGACCTTTTTCAATATAATTACTGATTTCAAGAAGAATGGCGAGAGATTCCGGGTGGCCGAGAAAGAACTCAGAGAGGCACAGGCCCGCAAAGGTGGTCCTTCTCGGTGACTGCGCAGCTGGCAAAACAAGCCTTGTTTTGCGATTCGTATATGACGAATTTGTGGAGGGGCCGCCCGCAACAGTTGGAGCATCACTCTTTAACCGCAGCCTGTTCGTGAAGGAGGCGATGGAGGACGTAGAATTAGAGATATGGGACACCGCGGGACAGGAAAGATATCGCAGTATGACTCCGTCGCATTATCGCGGGGCGGATGCAGTCATCATCGTGTATGACATTACAAACATCGATTCGTTTGTGTGCGCAAAGAGATGGATCGAAGAAGTGGAGCAACAGACGATTCCTACGCCGATTATAATTCTCGTGGGGAATAAGAAGGATTTGCCGCTACGCAGCATGGTGCCGCGATTCCAAGCTGAAGCTTATGCTTTATTTAAGCGTGTTTCGTTCCTCGAGACTTCGGCCAAGACTGCACGGAATGTCAGAGAAGTCTTCTACGAAGCTGCGAAACTACTTGCCCGTCGAACTCAGCCGCCGTCGTTAAATAGAGGTTCAGTGGTTGTTATGGAAGACAAACTAAAATCCAACCCAAAAAGTAGTAGTTCATGCTGCAGATAGATGGTTTTTAAAATCATTATATTTTTACGTCGAAAGGTGTATACCTATTGATCATGGGCACATTTAATAGGTTTTTAGTGCTTAATCAGTTTTGTATGGACAAGATTAAATATTGATGGAATATTCTTAATAGTCCCAATAAATCAGTGGTTGTGATATCAACCACTAACTTCCTCACTATTATAAAGACATCAGTTTACATGTTTATTTTTTTAGTTTTACTTAATCATATTTAAAATTTACTATGGTGGCTAGCTGATTGCCACTTATTTGGCCTTCACCAGTCACGTTCTCACCAACTAATCCTGAGGGGGTTCTCTTTCCCGGCTTTTCAAGTTTATTTTAGCGTTGCGTTTTATTTTCTAGACAAGCCGAAACCTTTCACCAGCCATGAATTTATGGTTGTGCTAGTCGTACAAAATTAAACAAATGACACTAAACAAGTAATTTTTAGATGCAAATCATGTTTTATTGTTGAGGTAATTTATTTATTTATTTTTATATAATTATAAAGAAATATAAAAAATATTACTAGAATAAAAGTCATGAAAATAAATATAATATTGAAAGCAAAAAACAATCATTCCTCTCAATCACCTTGATATATCTAATAAATAATTTTATATATTTTAATTATAATATAATGTTTATTTAATATATATATATATATATATATATATATATATATATATATATATATATAACAATTGAAACTAAAAAAAATATTATGGTTAAAATATATATGTTATGAAGTACAATACATCTATTTTAACTCAGTGAGTCTTGTAATTTGTATAAGAAAATTTCACAAGACAAAGTTAAAAGTTTCAATTAAACATAATAATCCAAATTTATACATAAAATATTAATTATACTTATACAATTAATAAGTTATTAATTTTAATTACCAAAATTGATACATGAAATATTGAAATAATTTTACCTTTATTTAAAAATTAATTTAAATATGATAATCAATAATAATACATTATTATAACTAAACATAAAATATTAATTATATTAATACAATTAATAATTTATTAATTTTAATTACCAAAATTGATACATGAAATATTGAAATAATTTTACTTTTATTTAAAAATTAATTTAAATATGATAATCAATAATAATACATTATTATAACTAAACATAGAAAATGAAAATATTAACATTTAATAAATAAATGATACCTTGTTTCCTGTATGTGAAAAATGTAACATTAAATAAAAGAATAAAACATAACAAAAACAGAAAAACATTACTAAAGGAAAAGCCAGAAATAATTTATTGAATGCACAAGGACAAAAAAAAACCCTTCACAAAGATCACTTTTTTTTTCTTTTTTTTTCCCGGAAGAAATTATCTCAATTTTATAAGAGTTATAAAATCATTTACAGATCTCAGAAACGAACCATAGTCAACTCCGTTCAACATAGATAGATCAGACAGGTCTTACAAGTAATTACAATAATGCCTGGAAACAACGGGAAGGCAAAATAAAACATCGAAGCATGATCAATTATCCCAGGACATCTATCATCCGACATCTCTCATGCTCAGACAGCTTAAAACAATAGCAGAGGAATCGGCTCTCCAAAGGATGATAGCCACCGATACCACACGAACAGGCAGAAACCAATAACGCAAGAAACAAGGCTCACATAACTTATCTCAAGGAAAGGCGAGATAGTCATTGAAGTTCAAAGAGGTTGTAGGAGGAAATCGGACTCTCCTGATATTTGTCACAGTGGAAGATTGATAGTCTGTCGATCACTTGTTTTAGGGCACACTTCGAAAGTGCATCTGCCTCTGAATTGAAGGATCTGGGAAGATGACGGAAGATGATATTAGAGAAGGATAAGGCCAGTTGATGAGTTTTTTGTTTCCATCCTTCCACATGGATGGATTGAAGACTGCACTTACCGTTGATCCAGTCAATGATTACTTTAGAGTCACCTATAACATGCAGATGATTTAGGGACCAACAGGAAGCAATCATAAGAGAGGTCCATAAGCCTAAAAGCTCGTCTTTGGTGTTCGATCCCCTACCACAGTTTAGAAACCACTTAGTCGTCCGCTGCGGGTGGGATTAGAAGGTGCCTCTAGCACCACAACAAGAGCCTGAGGACAGAGCCGCTCCATCAAAAAAATGCCACCGAGTAACCTTCAGGCAGGAAAGTATCCACCGCTTTTAAAGGAAGAGTCTTGACGGAAGTCTGCTTCCACTGATAAGAGGCCAGCGTTCTGTAAAAGACCGCCTGAAAGGAAGGAGAGGCGTCGTCGAAGAGGACCCTGTTACACTCAATCCAAACTTGCCAGCAAACGAAGACAACCAGCGATGGAGGCGCAGCTTGGATAGTGAACCAAGAGAAGAAACACTCCGAAAAGGTGGCACCAGTCCAGTTCACAAAGATCACTTGACAAGTCATCAGAAACAAAGTCATTAAATTGAATAATTCCACATCTGTTTAGAAAGTCATTAAAAACAAAGTCATTAAATTGATACATGAAATATTGATTGCACCATAATAATTAATAATTCCACATTTGTTTCGAAATTAATTTAAATAGATGATAAATAATAATGCAGTATTATAGCCACATTTGTTGAGATATTAATGAAATTAATTCAAATATGATGATCAATAATAATGCATTATTATAGCCAAAATGAAGATATTAACATTTAATAAACAAATGATGCCTTGTTTCTTTTATTGATAAATGTGTGAAAGATGTAACATTAAATAATAGCATAAATTATTAACAAGAAACGAAAAAGAGGGAAATAATTTATTGAATACACACGGACTAAGGAGAAACCCTTTACAAAGATCACTAGACAAGTCATTAAAAACAAAGCAAAAAAGTTAGAAGACCACGTGGAAACATTTTTCGAGGTTTAGTTATGATCGATGTGGTAGGATTGACGTAAGATAATATTATAGTAAATGTATTTTATTTCCAATTACACATGTAATAATTTGGGAGATATTTTAGATATGAATAAAGTTTTATTCAAGGTTTATGCATGATGGAATGATGTTTTTGGGGTTTTTTTCTATTGGATTGACTTAAAATAATATTATAGTAAATGTATTTTATTTCCAATTACACATATAATAATTTGGGAGATATTTTAGATATGAATAAAGTTTTATCCAAGGTTTATGCATGAAGGAATGATGTTTTTGGGGTTTTTTCTAATTTTGTAATTTGGGAGATATTTTAGATATGAATAAAGTTTTATTCAAGGTTTATGTATGAAGGAATGATGTTTTTGGGGTTTTTTCTAATTTTGAATAGATTTAGATTATCAAAGTTTTGATTAGAGTTTTGGATCAATGGGAACTTTAAATTTATTGTTTTTGGATTTAGACAACATGATAGAATTTTGCTACAAGATTAGGTAGCTCTGATAGGATCAACTACACAAATGCCAAACATTCTCTTCATATCATATATAGAAAAGAAAGTCACACCATAAAATCCAAGAGACACTGACCATCACATTATTTGCAAAACATAAAAGCTTCCTAGCAAGAAAAATGCATAAATTAAGCTATCATCTATTAAATCCAATAAGCAATATCCACTTAGTCATTGCGGTAATGAAGGAAAACACATGACATAACCAATGGATCACAAAATATAAAAGAGGGGTCTCCATCCCTTGCAAATTGGGGCATGTTGAGGCATCAGCAAGGTGCAACATGGATATGTCTCCTAGTCCAAGCCATGGTTTATAGTGAAAAACCATGAGATTAGCCTCTAATAATTTTCCTTCAATCTCATCACCAATGCATAAGGTCCTAAACCATGACACAAATCTTATAGGAGGAATCTTTACCCTATGAGAGGAATATGGGACTCGTTTCAAGGATAGGGTACATTAAGGATGGGTCTCTTAGGAGAATCCATGGTTTGTGGATTATAACTAAGGTTTTATTCCTCGAGTAATGTTTATGGGATCATAGGCCATACACGAGATATTAGGCTATAATACAACCCCTATAAAAACAATTTTCATTGTATGAGAGTAATATGGGCTTGGTTTCAAGGATTGGGAATAATGATGTGTATCGTTGAAAAAGCCACGATTTGGAGCCAAAAGACATGGGTTTAGATGCTAAATCGATTATTTTTTAGCTCATGGGTAATGCAAAAGGATTGTGAGACTAATTCCAAGCATTGGGCACAATAAAGATGGGTGTCATAGCCTAAGATTTAGTTCACGACAATTTTTTTTTTGATTTATCTCCTAAGTAATGATTTTATAGGATCATACGCAATGCATGGGATAAGGACCACACTATAGGCCTTACAAAAGGAATATTTTACATATAAGAGGAATATGGTCATAATTCCAAGGATTAAGCACCATGAGGATGGGTATTATGGCTTTTTAAAGCACAAAGTGACATGGAAAGATCTTGGTCGATTAGGAAAAATATGTCAAATTTGTTCTCCATTGGTATTTATTTTCCTTTTTCTCTTTGTTCTAGGTCATGGGATTAATGAAATTAGTTTCTTTTGTAGATACATAGTGCAAAGTTCACATCCTTTCTACATTACCTTCTCTTTACATGGCATCTCCGCATTCCATTCCCCCACATTGACCAAGCCTCCACCCTCCACACACTCCATTATCTATTCCTTCCACATATCTTACTAATGACTTGTAGCAGAACAACTTGATAGTCAATGCCATGACTATCATGCGAATAGATGGTGCTAGGTGATACACTAGACAAGTAACAAAATAACAAGTATAACACTATGAGCATCAATGGCATAGTTTTGTGTGGGCTTGGGATGGCAAGTGGATGGGCTCTTGGCTCTAGATGTTGGCATGACAAAGAATTATCCCATGGACTTGAACAAGTATGTGCATGTATATATTTCCCCTCTATTGCATAACCTAATGAGTTTGCACTGGGGCTTATAAAAACTAGAGTTCTTTCTCCTTGGATGCATGTGCTATAAATGTGAAGACCCAAATCCAATAGCTAGTGATGATTTACATAACAAAATAATGAGATATGAGTCTCAAACTCCATGGATTGTATCTCGAATTACAAATGGACAAACACAGTGTGTGGGTGCTCATTAGAAATCCCATGGCAAGGAAGATATAGTGGCAATGCTAAATAATTGATTGCCACATGTCATGTGGGCCCATTTTCAAGTCAATTATACATGAGAACATAAGCTATTGGATGTGCATGCATATTATGATAAGTTGTTTCTTCATAATTTGGATTCTTAACTTGCATTGTAGATTTTTAGCAGGACTTTGCATTCTTTGTTGAATAATGGTCAGTCTTCCTGGGAACACTCAATATTATTTGTAACCACTAAACTCTTTCTTTTCTATAAGATAATATGTAGGAATTTGATTTTTGCCTCTCACAGAAAATCACTAGTTATCATCAACCATTCCATGAAAGTTTCTTTGGAATTCAAGTTATTTCTTTATGTATGCATTTTAATGGAAATCCTAGTAGTTTTGATTTGGTCAATTATCTCCACTAAACTATGATATCCTATAATATTAGATAAAAGACTACGCAATTGAACTTCACATGAAATCACCAGCTACCATTAGTCTTTCCATTAAAGCTTCTTTTTTATAATCATGGCAATGAAGTCATGTGAGTTTAAATGAGGACAACACCACATTTGTAACTGAATTCTTGATCTGTATAGATATTATTTTTTATGATTACATCTCCATTGTTTTTTGGATATGATCTTCTTTGATTTATTTTGTCAGGGTAATCTGAAAAAAGACTCTACAGATTTCATAGATTTTGAAAAAATAAAAATAGCTCTAAATACCTTTCCCTAAATCTAGTTTTTAGTTGTTAAAATGTTACATTTGGATTTTAAGATGTGATTTTTTGTATATTGTATTTTTGTCGATGCATCATGTAATATTTCATACATGATGTATGTTTGAAATGGAAATCCTCAGCTTATACTTTTGATACAGTGGTTCTCTCTTCCATAGCCTATATATCGTTAGGGCGGTATAGTATGCAATACAAATATGCATTTGAAAAATGAGAAAACCTATGCATGTTATCTAGAAACTTATTGCATTAATGATAAGTGTAATGATCACGAAGTGGTTGTTTCAAAGGTAATACAAGTGGTTTGGAATCCATTGCAATTATCTGATACATGTGTTCACATGAATTCATGAGTTTGGAATTATTATCAATGTAGGTGTGCTACCATGCATGTAATACAAAAATGCATTTGAAAAATGCAAAAACCTATGCATGCTACCTACAAACTTATTGTGTCAATGATAAGTGTAATGATCTCGGAATAGGCATTTCAATGACCATCCCATAGGTTTGGAATCCATTACCATTATCCAGTTCATGTGTTCACTCAAATTTTTCATTTTAGAATTATTGTCAATGTAGGTGTGCTAGCTAGATCACTTATTTCAACATTTCTTATTATAATGAAATGTCCCAACGGCCTTTTCCCCAAGATTTATTTCTTTTATCCATTATCATTTTCTATAAATCTATTCTCTTAACATATATTTCATGTAGTCCAACCAAATATGACTACTCTAACATGCAATTTGTTCACTACATTCACAACAACTCCCGAAATGATCTCAAATTCACGAGTTCATAGCAATTCCATCATTTCAGTTGTTCACATATTAATTTCAATTAAATATAACACAACATGCATTCACACAATGCATTCAAATAATGCAATCAAGCATATATACCATCATGTATTTGTGCATATTCACCATTTTCACAGTTTCTTAACTATTCATGCACACCTACTTAATGTATCCTTGCATTGATCCTAGAATACCATACTATATTTTTTTACCTGATGTATTCCACCATGATGAATTGGAAGGTTTATCCAATGCCTTGACACATCATCCAACCACCTCCCAATACTTTCTCGACCATCTAGACACATTCCTCTTTATCCCAACACAACACCAGGTGCACTCAATGTTGGCAAGAAAATTATAGTCCAGGACACCAATAAAAGTAGGGGGACCATTGGACACTTGTGCAGTGCTATAGCCTTTCCATATGCAACTCATCATGGCCTCACACATGGATAGATTTATTGGTATTCACTTCTATAATAGGATTATATCTCTTGACTGACCTTGGTTATTACTCATAATCAACACAACATGACATGTCATTTATTTTATATAAATGCATTCAAAAAGTTAAACAACTTGTATATATATGAGGCCTCCTAACTTTACCCCACCAAGTGGAATATCATTCCCATAAATGAATTCTAATTACCAAAAAATATCACTTCAAATATTAAATCTTGATTGAGGGAATTCTTACCTAAATTCCCTTCAACATCTCTAAAATATAAGCACACCAAATTAATACATGCATGGACGCCATCATTTTATTGCATGCTAGATGATCATTGGTGTCCCATGGAGGTTCATATACTCTTTAACCGCCCACTTAATCAACATTTTATTGTCCTCCTCTTTTCTTCATAACACTAATGGTCATATGTAGAAGTAGCATCATCAACATCTTCAACCATGCTATTAACCTTTTGTTGGTTACATAACCATCATTATCCACATTAAACCATTATAACATCTTTATTTCATATATACATTGGTAGACTATCATTAGTGTGTGTGTGTGTGTGTGCGCGCGCGCGCGTGCACGCACACACTCTACATCATTCTCAATGTGCCCTCTACTACATATTTATTCCATCTATCTATCTCTTGCATTTCCAACATTCCTATGCTTTAAAAATATTCACTTATAGTAGCTTTATCAATACTAATAAATTTATCAAAGTAACAAGAGATGAGTTAAGAAATTCTCCCTCATTATCATGGCTTCCTCACTCACCATGTTCATCCTTTGTTGCTACAACAATTGCATCACATTTCTTTAGCATTTTCTAGCTTCCTTTGTTATCTTTGGTGGTCCTCAAATATCATTGTATTCTTGAATATTATGTGCTATTACTTTGAACATATATTCATTGTCGCTCCATTTTTTTAAGCGCTTTCCATCCAAGCTCAACATGGCCACTTTACATTTCTATCTAATTTACCATATGGGTATAATATCTTCTTCACCATCTGCCTCTTTTTCTATGTCAATCTTGTCCAGCTTTACTTTGCCCGAACTTTCCAACACTTATGGTGTTGTAAATTGTATTTAATCTAGCTTAATATTGAATTTGTAGTCTTATTAACCACTCTCTTCTCCTTTTGCCAATTTGGACTTAGCCTTGACTTCATAAGTCAACATTATAGCACATTGTAATGTTGTATTTATATCTTCTTTTTCAATTTCACATAGACTACTCTAGAGCCTACTCTATTTTACACCCAAATGTGACTTCAAATGGAACTTCCAACATTTCATAGCATTACAACTAATTCCCTTCCATATTCATACAATGTCCTTTCAAATTCCATTGTCTTTTGTAAACAATGCCCAACATATATATTTTTTCCTTCTCATGTGCTTTCTTAACATTTCCATGTTGGAATTCACTATGCTTATTATATTCTTCTTTGATTTTTCATCCATTTATACACTTGGAATGTACTCAACATTACTTATCTTCATTCCTCATCCATCGTGTTAATTTAGCATTGGAATCATTCCTTAGTGTTTTACTATCTTCTAACTAGCTTATGCATCTACATTGTGGCATCCTCTACCATTATCTCTCATTTTCCATGAGCTTTACTCAATTTTGGAACTCCTCTTCACTTCATTGAGTAATTCTCTATGAAATCTCATTCCATCCTCCAAGACAAATTTACACATAATGGAATTTTTTATTCTTCCATTGGAACCTTTTATGAACCTTCATTAATTTTTCCACTAAATTCTTTACAATTTGAACCATACTTACACTATGCACTCTAATATCACAAGTGGATGTACTTCTCTAAATTCTTTAGACATAAGTTGATCATTCCTAACTTGTAGCTCTCCAAGCATTCATACACTTTTCTATAGAGATGATTCACCCATCCCATGAACCACACATCACTACATGAGGTCATTATTTTCTTTTCCTTGGCATATTTTTCACTACCATACTAACCTCCATCAATTTTTTCTTTGTAACATACTTTGCAACCATTATTACTTAATTTCCTTTCTTTAGATTCAGAGGTTATTAATGTTACATTAGCCTTTTATGCATATTGATGGAATCCTTCACTTGTTGGTTTGTTCCATGCTTCTTATTCATCTCATGGTTACTTGGTTATACAAATTGACCAACTATAATGGTCATGACACTCACAGCTGTCTTAAACTATCTGTTAGTATCTTCCATACCCTTGCTAAATATTCTCTTGTGGCATAGAATATTCAGATTCAATAACCAAGAGATCATGTGACTCTTAATACCTATCATTATTTCTTTGTTTCATATATTGTCAATTATCATAACCAAGTCCTTCCCTATTTCTTCTTCTGTAATCTTAATTTCAATGTTTAATTACAACAAATTTTATTTATGCCTTTCTTTCTTTCTTTCTTTTTCAAGGCACTGACTTCTTGATTCTTTTATTCTTCATGACTGCACTTGAAATTAATTTTGTAACATACCTTAACATTCCTCATTCATGGAATTTGATTATTTTCATAACAAACCTTTCCATAACACTCTCTCCTTTAGTGTCCTTGTTCATCCTTAGTTCTTGGTTCAATCCTCCCACCTGCTACTAAACAACCATTAACATTTCCTTGCTTTTGCACCTTCAAATGTTCCTCCTCACTACTGCACATGCAACATCATGTAATATATTCAAATTTTGTTGATCAATATTCACATCTGGTATGTACCTCTATCACCTAATTTTATTTTTTCCAAAAATAAAACTACTTTAGAAGTCTTCCATGTTTTACAGTTGCATTGCTCATTGAGCCCATATGTCTTGTTACTGCAACTTCCAAAATCAACCACATGCATATATTGAAAACTTACACTTTCTACCATGTTCTCCTATGGATTAACTTTCCAACAACTATATTGATTCCTAAATCTAAGTTCTGAGCTTAAAGTTACTGCTCTATGAATTTGTCATTTATGCCCAATTGTGCACTTTTCTCACTAGCACAATCAAGCTTAGAGGTCAACTTTTTCCACCCGCGGAAGAAAATATATGGAGAAATAGGAAAAATTTTGTATCAGGATCAAATAATAATTAGAATTATGAGTACACATAAACTTTCATATTGGTAAACTGATACTCCAGTCAATTTCTGCATCAGTTTGGAATAATCAACTTTGTCCTTTTTACATTAATTCCCCAAACTTGGAAGTTTAGCCAAAATTATTATTTCCCAGGCAAAGAAAAATTGGGAAATCTTCAATAGGACAAAGTTGTATGGATTGTTGAGGAGGTAAAATATTGATTAGTATAATTTTTCCAGATTAGTGATCAGGGATCCCTTTTCCTCCTATGAAGATCCCAAAAATCCCCAAAAAGTCTTATGGAAAAGTTGGTTTTGGGATATTTTTGCATCTCCATTCCAAACCCTTTGGAATTTGGCCAAATTATCCACTGGGTTTCTTCATGTGTACCCCCATTCCCCACTGTCAAAATTCAATCAGTAACAAGACCTATGTCAAGGAGTACCACACTATTCTTCAAAAACACTAAACTGCAATTTATGAAATTTTGGAGTAGAATTGGCTAATGACCCTCACTGACACTTCTATGGTCCTCCTCACTATGGACTTATCCTGAAATTTCACTTAATTATGGGCTTTTCTACTCATGTTATGGAAAAAACAAGATTTTGGCTCCAAACTTTTTTTTAAATATACCTTTATCCTATTGACATGTCATCCTTGCTGACATGGCATGACACATTCCTAATGATGTGGTAGTGGGGTCCTATGTGTCACCCCCCTTGTCTTCCATGTCATCGACCTTAGCACCTCACATGCCAGGTTAGGTTCCAGTGGCCCAGTCTTACCTTTTCCTTTATATATATATATATATATAACTTTAATATTATATTTAATTAAATTAGGGCCCCACTTGTACATGTTTGTCCTTATCCATCCTCCTAGCACAATTCTGACCACCAATGGGATAAGGGGTCACACTCTCCCCTGACATACTCCACTTGGCACACCATCCTTGGTGAATGTGATCGATTGGGGTCTCATTTTTGACACTCTCTACCGATGCACAGGTTTCCCAACATAGATCTTAGATCAATGACTAATATTTGTTACAGGCTGATAACTTGCCCACAATTTAATTTACTTTGATGGTCCTGTAACCTCTTACCCCCCTCATACTTCTTGGGGGACATGCATCACCATGATGATGATTATGGACTCTTGGGAACCCTTTGAAAAATCACCTTACATGGGCTTGTAAATTTCTTTTCGCGGTGTGGTTGCCCCATCATCGTGGCCCTGCCTCATGTCAACCACCCGTGCACCCTGACTTCCCTTGAAAACACCCTGATGCCTTCATGTCACCCTTCCATTCCACTTCAATGATACAAGTTCACATCACCAACACCCTCCACGTCAATTTTTTTTGTGTTTTCAAAAATTCATTGCTTTGACAAAGAATTCTAAAGCACACTTTTTCATTGGTGGTCCACCTATTTTGATGAAATGCACCAATGAATTATTTATTCATGTGCACCATATATGATGTTGTCAGTGACATTTTATCAAATTACTAATGCACTAGTGTGAAATATTTGTCTAAATTCACCAATATAAAATCCTCTACACAAACCTCCACTCATCGAGCCAAAAACATCTATAATATCTCTACAAAAATATTCATAAAAGTATCTACAAAATTTTCCTTTTTTATTTGTAGAGGATTTAAGGAAGGTTCTTTTGAAAATCTTGGGCCATAAATTAACATTAAAAACCTTTGCAAACCCTTATTTTCCTAACAATATTTTCATGTGAGTTCTTCCTCACCATCCTTGACAAGAAACAATGGTGGACAATCTTATAGAATGACTTTACACTTTCTACATATGTGGTACCAACAATTAATAAAGAAAATTGAGCATATTACAAGCAAAGTCCCCGTGACATTGTTGTTTAGTTGTTATATGATCCAGGTGGATATCGGTGACCACCCACCTTTCCTAGCTGGCTCAAAACAACTTTCTAGCAATTTTGATAATTTACTATTTTTAGCAGTTTTTCGGGTCCTGAACTTCTGGAGCCGTTTTGAGGCCCTAAACAACGTTTTTTTGGGGTATGTTGCAATCACAAAAATGAAATTTTGTGCAACTGTTGTATTCCTTGGATAGATCTTTCCAATAGGATATCATACGCCTAAAACGAAGATCATATGCAAAAGTTACGACCCTGGGAAGTTGATGAATTGACTTACCCAAACGGGGCCCACATGACTTTTGGCGCTTCATCTCCTAGGGTTAGGTTTTTAGATGTTTAGGGTTTTTGAAACACTTGTTTATTTTAAAAAGGCCTTGAGAGCCTCATTGTAATCATCTTCTTGTGAATTAGCGCAACCGTCACATCTCTTCTCAAAGATAAGCCGCCACCATTCCAGCAAGCTTGTTTTCCGCTGCATTTTACAGTTTCAGCTTATTTCCTTATTGAATAGAAAACTAGTTTTACTGTATCTCTGTTATTCTGTGTTAAGCATTTGGTAATAATTTGTAGTCATTTTGTTCTGCTCATAAAATCCGGATCAATGGTATCATAGAGGTCTGCTCCTTGTCGTCTTAATGCATGTCCCCAACGAGGTCGGAGTACAAATATTTGGGTCTCGAGCTTGTTTCTCTTGAGGACAAAATCTCTCACACACCCAAGTGACCTCTCATGGAAGGAGAAAAGAAAGATGATGGGACAGGAGATCCTTTCAAATTGTTGATTGAGGAAGCCCTCACGCAACAGAGGAACGAGATGATGGATAATTTCGCGCAAATCCTTCGACGACTACCAACAAGCGACGCATCTTCTTCGAGCGGAGGCACCGCCCCCTTCAAGGTACAAATAAACTTCGATATTCCTATATTTGAAGGTCAGATAGACGCAGATGATGTAGACAAGTGGTTGAATCTACTAGAAGGGTATTTCTTTGTCCATAACTTTTCGAATAGAGAAAAGATTACTTTTGTGCTCCTCAGAGATGTTCCCCATGTCAAATATTGGTGGGAAAATTTCTGTGAGCAAAAGGAAACAGAGGAACCTTCATTATTTACAGTCACGACCACCTGGGAATCCTTCAAAGATGTTATTAAGGAACAATACTACCCTGTCGGAAGTTCTGACGACTTGTATACCAAATGAACCACACTGCGGTAAGAAAGAGGCCAAGCAGTGCCAGATTTCACAAATATCTTCCATACCTTGCGCACCAAGTTGGGTATCAAAGATTCAGAGAGACATCTAGTGCTCAAGTATCGCGGTTCTCTGCATAGATACATCCAGACCGAAATGGAATTTCTGGACATCTCATCCTTGGGCGCAACCTACCGATATGCCGTCAAAATCGAGCAGAAGCTTAAACAAAAGACGCGACAATTTGGGTCGGGGAACCCCTCACAACAAAAGCCAGGAAAGGGCGGCCCCAACCCACAGAACAAAGGGCAGAGAAAAGATGCACAGTATCAGGACAACCAGTCTAAGCTGCAAGCAAAGAAGGACACCGGAAAGACAAAGAAAGATACCGGGAAGTGGTGCAACTTCCATAAGATCCCTTGGGATAACATTGCTGACTGTCGCTCAAAGCAGATGTTGGTGGCTGAAGTGAAATCCTCTGAATCAGATGTGGGTTCTGACTCTGAGTCAGAACCAGAAAGGGGAAGACGGATCATTGACGCGGAACCCAATGCCACCGTTGCTACCACCAAGCTCCAACATGGTGAACCAGATGAGCCAGAAGAAGGAGAACACCTCTTCCATTCCCAGATGTGGGTAAAAGGCACCCCACTGCACTTCATTGTTGATAGTGGTAGCCAGAAGAACCTCATCTCAACAGAGGTCGTTAAGAGGCTGGCCCTGCCGACAACGCCGCACCCACAACCCTACACCATTGGATGGCTCCACCAAGGAAGCAATCTCTGTGTCAGCCAATAGTGTCGATTGTCGTACGACATCAAGCCCTTCAAAGATGAGGTATTGTGTGATGTTGCTCCTCTCGAAGTTTGTGATGTTCTTTTGGGCCAACCTTATTTATGGAAACGTCATGTTGTATATGAGTCTAGGACTCATAGTGTTATTATTACTTTGAACAGGAAATTGTACAGGATACCCAAGGTTGTCCCACCTAGTGCTATTTCCTTAATCTTTGCTAAGCAATGCAGGAAGGTCATCTCTTAGATGGGGAAGTTTGTCTTCTTTGTGATCTACTCTCAGAATGAGAGAAAAATCACAGCCACATCCAGGGTCTTTGAGGCTGACCTCTCCACACAGCAGAAGCAAGTAGATAAGGTCATGGAAGAATACTCAGATATCTTCTCCTCGCCTACCGGGGTACCTCTGCACTGCCAGGTCAAGCACCCCATCGATTTGACCCTCAATGCACCGCTGCCCAATGGGCCAGTCTATCGTCGCTCTCTGTTAGAGAATGAGGAGATCAAGCGATAGATCCAAGAATTGCTCCACAAGGGGCACATCCATCCTATCTCATCACCTTGCGAGAGTCCAATCGTGATGGTATAGAAGAAAGATCCAACCTGGTGACTTTGCATTGATTATCGGGCTCTGAATAAAATCACAATTAGAAACCGGTACCCGATTCCCCGAATCGACAACCTCCTTGATCAACTCATGGGGGCCAAATACTTCAGTAAGATTGATATGAAGTATGGCTACCACCAGGTCCCGATAGAACAAACAGATGTATGGAAGACCGCCTTCAAGTCAAAGGAAGGCCTTTTTGAATGGTTGGTCATGCCCTTTGGTTTGACAAACGCTCCAACCACTTTCATGAGGATGATGGATGATATCTTGCAACCATTCACCAATACTTTTGTAGTAGTGTATCTTGATGACATTCTCATTTACAACAAGACTTGGGCCAAACACTTGTAGCATATTCAGTAGGTTCTACACACCCTGCGACAGCACAAGCTATATGCCAACTCGGAAAAATGATCCTTCGGCATGGACATGGTCCATTACCTAGGCTACATCATTGATCAACATGGTGTACATGTGGATCCAATGAAGATCCAAGTCATCCGTGACTGGCCAGCCCCAACCACACTCACGAAGCTTCGGAGCTTCTTGGGCCTTGCCAATTTCTACCACAGGTTTGTGTTGGGATTCTCCCATATTGCATGGGCCCTCAGCCAAATAACCAGGGGTGGTGGTAAGGTGAAATTTGCATGGGGCCAGCCCCAACAACAAGCGTTC
>ML828453.1:20628-79145 GCA_009831015.1 Picea engelmannii | reverse complement strand
AAATAGGAAGCATATTCGTCAATCTTGGAAATTCCTCTGAGAATAATTTCACCAACTTTCCATGGAAGAGGTATGAATTGCTTTTTTCTTTTCTCGGGAAAGGTGTGAAACTAGAATTTGTATTGTCTAGCCATTTCAATAATGAACAACTTGTCAGATACATAATATGGAAGAAAAATGGTTTTTTTCATTAGAACAAAAAAACCTGATGATGTTGTAATCATCCATTTTTTCAAGAATTCATTTCCCTTTCAGAAAAGCGGACGCCTCCAATGAGAGTCGGGAAGTATCTTCCCAAAATAATAGTTTCTTAAATTTAGACAAAAAATCATTATATACTTCATAGAAATGGTGGCCAGCCTTCTGCCTCCACAAATATTGATACCACATGGTCACGAGTTCCACCTTTGCGTTTACCCTTTTGGCAATAGATGATAGCAAATACCAAATAAGATGATATATAAAATTTCTTCTCGGTCTTGAAATTTGTCAATTGTGTAGTAATCTCATTTGAAATAATCTTCGCCCATTCGAAGATTGCATTTTCATGAACCGTGAAATACAATATATACAATGCCAATCGAGGAATGGTTTCTGTAGAATCTTGGCCAACAATTTGAGCAAATAACTAGGAAATTTCTTTCCAGGGATTTTTTAAAGAACTTACTTGGATCTTGGATATATCTTCTCTCATTGATGTAGGATCCTGTAAATACTCTCGAAGAAGTTCGATTCCATTATTTTTGCTTTCTAGAAAATTCTTGGCTTCTTCCCCTTTGTAAACTAGGTTTGGCTCCAACAATTTCAACATCTTCTTAAATATTGAAGGCACCAAGGAAATAGGAGAACTATTCTGCAATGGGATGGCCCTTTTGTTTTGGATGAATTTTCGATGCACCAGGCGACGATATCTTTGCATTCAAAGACCTCTGGGACGCAACCCACGAGAACTATCCCTGAATTCCACACCTTGTTATTTTCTTTACCCTGGAAATTTGAATAGTACCAATATGACCAGGACCAATGATAGTTGTAATATTCTCAGGCGAAGAGGTTCAAAATATCTCCACATAACTGTTTTTTTCTTATGATTAACTTCGTTGAGTTGGCGAGATTTTCTTGTAATATTACTTTGCACAGTAAAATTATTTTAAGTTAGATTTATTTCAAAGAAAGCATTAAGTTGAAATAAATGTGATTTGCCTCGATATAAACACCATTAATTAAACAACCTTTTCAGAAATGAATTTAGTAGTTGAATCCATAAAGATAGCTTTAAATGTGACTTGAGAAAAGTGAAAGAAGGGAGATGTGACGACGGAGAGTCGGAGTGAGCGATTAGAATGGAGGTAAATTCCGCAAGTTCGAAATAGATGAAATGGTTAAGTGTTGAGATACATCGAGTAGGCTGTGAGAGGAGTGAAATCATAACATGTAAGTCCGTGAGTCCGCGATACAAAATAAACTAAGTTTTAAGGCGGATTGATGTATGGGTAAAGGAAACACAATACAAGTTTGAGAGTTCGTGAGTCCGCCAACCCGCAAACATGGCGAAAACAACTAAGTGTGGTAATATTGAAACAACAAAGAAAGGGAAAAGGGGATATGGAAGATTCGGGGAAGAATTTTATAGAAGGGGAAGAGAAAAAGTAAGAAAAGAAAAGGGAAGATAGAAATAAAGGGGAAGAACAAATGGGACCCAAAAATTGGCTCCAACTGTGGGATGATAACCCCTTGCGGGTTGTCAAGAATCCAGAATCTCACAACCAGCTGTCTTATCCTTTGGGCAATGGAGTCGAAACAGTGAGGATGTACAAAATAAAAATTAAAAAATATCTACAAATAAAGGATAGTATCTCAAGCAAAGAAACTTTTCGTGTTGTCTGTTGATAGGAAACATCAACATATTTCCCTTCATATCTTTCAGCATGTATGTGTTGAAACCAAGAATTTTCTCAATGAGGTAAGGCCCAATCCAGAGTGCTCTGAAATTTGTATGCATTGATGGCTTCTCTTTCGCTTTCTTCCAGAGCAAAACCAATTCACCTTTTTGAAAATTCTTGATTGTTTCATTTTGATCGAAATATTTTTTAACATTTTGTTGCCTCTGTGATATTTTTTTTAAAGCCTCGCTTATTTCTTCTTCTAATCTCAACAATTGATTCAATATCTTCTACAAAGGGGGAGTATATTCATCATCCTCCATGTTGACTGCATAAGTCAAAGCATTCAATTCAAGGTTGATTGGCATCTTCACTTCCTTTCCATAAACCAACATGTAAGGAGACATCCCAATGCTATCCTTTGGCGTCATTATGCTTTCCCATAAAGTGTATGTAAGCTTCAAGTGCCAATTTTTATGATTTCGATCAATAGTATTCTTCAGAATTTGAATCAATGTCTTATTTGTAGACTCAGGAAGGCCATTTCCTTGTGGATAATAATTCGATTATAATCCCATCACAATGCCATATTCTCCGTAAAACTTTGTGAACTTTGATCTAATGAAAATTGAGCCATCATTTGTAACTAGATTCTCTAGAACACCAAATCTTGAAAATATATTATCCTTGAGGAATTTAATCAATCTGTTAGAATCGACCTTTTTCAATGTTGTTGCTTCCTTCCATTTCGTGAAATAGTTTGTAGCAGTGAGAATATACATGTGCCCCTTACTTGATTTTTGATTTATTAGTTGATCCGGATTATTTTTGGAACGGAATGAGAGCGGAGATATAATAAATAAATGTACAAAGATATATCGGATATCCAATAATATAACATAAATGTATCATAGATGCAACCATAAACAAAAAGATACAATAATACACAATTTTCTATTAATGAGTGAAAATGTACAAAGACTTTAAAAATACAGAGTGAAAGACTCGCTAGAATGGTGGCAGCTTATCTCTGAGAAGAGATGTGACGGCTACTCGCATTCGTAAGAAGATGATTTTACAATGAGGCTCCAAAATCCTTTCTATCATGAAGAAAATCCAAAACCCTAACCCTGGAAGATGAAAAGCCAACAGTTTTGTGGACCCCGTTTTGGGTAGTTTGGTGTATCAACTTCCCGGGGGCGTAACTTTGGCATGCAATCCTCATTTGGGGTGCACGATAGCTCGTTGCAAAGGTATCGTTGAGGAGATTCATTTAGGGGGCTCAATAAGAGCCTTTGTCTATCATTGAAAATCTCTATCCCGAAAAACCTTCATTTAGGCCCTCAAAATGGCCCGGGAAGTTAAAAACAACTAAAAATAGTAAATTGCCAAAATTGCTAGAAAACTTATTTGAGCCAGTTGGAAAAGGTGGGTGGCCATCGATATCCACCTAGATCAATCATCCCTCCTTAGGAAGAAATGGTCTCCATTGCGTTGAGTGCCCGAGGGGGAGGGAAAAGCGTTTGTTGAATCTGCATCTTGATGAGTTGCTTGCCTTGTTGGAGAAGTTGCGCTGCTTAGCTTGTTGAAGGTTGTCACGAACCTGTTGTTGGAAGGGTTGACTCTATTCAACCAGTCGGGCTACATGAGATGAATGTGTGCAGAAGGAATCTTTGTGTTTTGTTGCAATCTTGTTGACCTGCTTTTGTTGGACAGGAGGTGCTTGGGCCGAGGTTGTGTGGTTGCAATATCCTTTTGTTCCCCTTTTGAATAGATTTTGAAGAAGCTCAAATTGTGTAGTATGAGTTACTACCTTGCGACATTGTTTAGGTGGAACAATAGTCAGAACTACCTCTGGTATTCTGTAGAGATGACCCCCCAGAGAAACAATGACATTGCGGAGTCGAGACTCATAAACAGCATGGTGTTTCCACATATATGGTTGGCCTAAGAGAATATCACTTACATTCAGTGGGGAAACATAACATAATACCTCATCCTTGAAGGGATAGATGTCGTATGACAATTGGCACTGTTGGCTGACACGAAGATCTCGTCCCTAGCGAAGCCACCCGATGTTGTATGGTTGCGGGTGTGGTGTTGTTGACAATCCCAATTGTTTGACGACCTTTGCTAAGATGAGGTTCTTATGGCTTCTGCTATCAACAATAAAATGTAGCAGGGTCCCCTTCACCCACATCTATGAATGAAAAAGGTGCTCCCCCTCTTCAGGATCTGTTGGTTCTTCTAGTTGAATTGTTGTGGTCACGAAAATAATAGTGGGGTCTACATCGATGATCTGTCTTTTACCAGTATTTTCATAATCAGATTCTGAATCAGGGTTCATCTCCTTGTCTTTGATCTGGGCCACCAATGATTGTTTTGAGAGACATTCATCGGTGTTGTTCCAGGGGATTTTGTGGAAATCACACCATTTTCCGGTGTCCTTCTTTGTCTTCTCGTCACCCTTCTTTTCATGTGGCTTAGACTGGTTTTCGGGAGACTATTTGTTAGGTTTGTCTTTATCATACTTTGGTTGTTTCGGATTTGCAGACCCAAACTCTCGTTTTTTATCGTTCTTAAATTTCTGCTCGATTTTAACAGCATATGGATAAGCAACATTGAGTGATGAGATGTCCAGAAAATCCATTTCAGTTTGGATGTATCTGTGTAGAGCCCCAAGGTATTTCAGAACCAAATGTCGTTCGGAGTCTTTGATACCCAGCTTGGTGCGCAAGTTATGGAAGGTATTGGTGAAATATAGAACTGCTTGGCCCCTCTCTTGCCGCGGTGTGGTCCATCTCATATATTGGTCCTCATAGTTGCCAACAGGGTAATATTGTTCCTTTACCGCATCCACAAAAAAATCCCAAGTGGGATCGGCCCCATATATTCCAGACTCTTCTATGGAACTTTTCTCCCAATAAGTTTCCCACCAATTTTTGACATGGGGGGGAGCTTTAAGGAGTTTGAAGGTGATCTTTTCTCTGTCGGAAAAATGGTGAATAGAGAAATAGTAGATTTAACCATTTGTCTAGGGCATCTGCATCTATCTGACCTTCAAATACGGGAATATCAAAATTAACATGTACCTTGAAAGGAGAGGTTCTTCCAAAGTGGTTCTTTGATGAAGATGAACCTGTTGCTATTGGCAGACGTTGAAGGATGTGGGAAAAATTCTCCATCATTTCGTCCCTCTGTCGTATGAGAGCTTGATCAAGCAACAGATTGATAGAATCGTATGCTTCGTCGTTTTTCTTTATTTCTGCCATGGAGGGTTTCTTGGGCATGCGAGAGAGATTGTATTCAAGAGATAAAATCCAGAGACCCAACTTCCTATACTCAGACCTCGTCGGGGACATGCGCTGAAAAAAACGATCAATAGCAGCCTGCTCTGATACCACTGATCTGGATTATTTTCGGCACGAAATGAGAGCGGATATATAATAAATAAATGTACATAGATATATCGGATATACAATAATATAACATAAATGTATCAGAGATGCAACCATAAACACAAAGATATAATAATACACAATTTTCTATTAATGAGCGAAAATGTAAAAAGACTGTAAAAATACAGAGTGAAAGACTCGCTAGAATGGTGGTAGCTTATCTCTGAGAAGAGATGTGACGGCTACTCGCATTCACAAGAATATGATTTTAAAATGAGGCTCCAAAATCCTTTTTATCATAAATAAAATCCAAAACCCTAACCCCGGAAGATGAAAAGCCAACAATTTTGTGGACCCCGTTTTTGGTAGTTTGGTGTATCAACTTCCTGGGGGCGTAACTTTGGCATACAATCTTTGTTTGGGGCACACGATATCTCGTTGGAAAGGTATCGTTGAGTAGATTCATTTAGGGGGCTCAATAATGAGCCATTGGTTATCATTAAGAATCTCGATTCCGAAAAACCTTCATTTAGGCCCTCAAAATGGCCCTGAAAGTTAAAAACTGCTAAAGATAGTAAATTGCCATAAAATTGATTTGAGCCAATTGGAAAAGGAGGGTGGCCACCAATATCCACCTGGATCATTAGACCAATGACATCCATCCCCCATTGTGTGAATGTTTTTTCTACTGATATGGGTTGCAAAGGCATTACATACCTCTTCATCTTTCCTGAGAATTGTTGATAGGGAAGGCATTTTCTCACCATCGCATATGAATCCTTGAAAATTGATGGCCAGTAATATCTTACTCTTATTATATTATGTGTTGTAGTAGTAGGTGCAAAATTTCCTCCATATATGCCTTCATGGAATTCTTGTATCAGCTCCTAGGCCCTTTTTTTATCTACACACCTCAACAACATGCCATCATAGTTTCTTCTGAATAATATATTAGCAATCAACACATATTGTCTTGACTTCATCTTTAAGGATCTTATTTCCTTTGGAATCATGCTAATGGGAAATTGACCAGATTTTAAATGGAATACAGTATCTTTGTACCATTCTGAGCCAGATATAGGATTTCCAATTGAAACCGAGATCACTCCATTCAGGGCATCACTTTCCGCAATGAGTTTGCACAATCCTTTCCCTTTGAATGCTTCCAAAGGCTTGATTTCAATGTAATACTCATGAATTTTTTCCAACCAATTCACCCATTTCCTTTCTCGTAGTTGTTGGTCCAAAAGCATCTTTACTGGGGAGGATGGAACATATGCTATGACATGAGAATTTAAAATATAGGTCTGAAAATGCGCTACTAATTTCACAAGAGATAAGGCTTGCTTCTCCAACTTCGACTATCTCAATTCGTAGTCATGGATAGTCTTACTCATAAATTTGATTGGTAACTCTTCACCTTTAACATTTCTTTGGGTAAGGACTGATGTCGCGACACTTTCTGTAGCAAAAGAATAAACAATAAAGTCCCTTTGAAAATCTGGAATGATGAGAACTCGTGATGTATTAATTGCTCTTTTAATGTTATTAAAGGTCTCTTGTGTGTCTGAAGTCCATTCGAACCTTTGGTATTTCTTCAACAATAGATTAATCGGTTTCACTATGCTCTCATAATTAGGAATAAACCTATGCACAAAATTTATCTTTTAGAAAAAAATATTGCACCCCTTTCTTAGAACATGGAGGATTGAGTTCATTGATAGCCCTGACCCTTTTTAGATCAATATAAATTCCTTCTTTACAGATAATATGCCCCAACAAATTCCCTTCAACTACAACAAACAAACATTTCTTTGGATTTAGAGAAACCCCATACAATTTGCATCTTTCAAACACTTGCCTCAGATGATGGATTTGTTATTTTCTTTCCTTTAAATGGACTGTTAGATCATCTTGGTAATCCACCATAAATTTTCCTATCAAGCCTTTGAATGTGTGGTCCATATCCCTTTGTAAAGTAGCTCCAGCATTTTTCAAACCAAATGGCATCTGAGTGTACGCATACGTCTCCCAAGGTCTTATAAAAATTGTATTAGGCATGTCTTCTTCTGCAACTAAAACTTGATTGTATCCAGAAAATCCATATAACATGGACATACAAGCAGACCCAGTAACTTGTTGAAGAAAGAATTCCATGTTAGGTAGGGGATAATTGTCTTTAATGCTTTCTTTATTGAGATCTCTAAAATCCACACACATCCAAATTTCCCTGGTCGTTTTCCTCACAATCATTGGGTTTGAAATCCAATCAGAATGTCTGATGGGATATATGATTCCATCTTTCCTTAATTTCTCCAATTCGATCTTCACCAATGGTTTCAACTTAGCGTTCATCATTCTTATTTTCTGCTTAAAAGGCTTTGTTCCTTCTCTTAATGGGATAATATGTTGAAATATTTATTTATCATAGACTTTCAAGTCATCATAACTCCAAGCAAAAACATCAAAATATTCTTTGAAAAGGGCGATATATTGATCAATTTCTTCAGATGTACAATTGACTCCCAGATTTATGTACTTCGGGGAACTATCAGTTCCAATATTGATTTTCTTTGTTTCTTGTACTTTCCACACTGATACTTCTTCCTTGTGACTTTTTGTATGATCATCTCTTGTGAAAAGAGACTCATATTGGACACAATTCTTTCGAACAAGGGCAATGTCATTATCTTCAACATCATTTTCTTTTGCCAAAAAATATTTTAACTCTTCATCATTTTCAAACACTTGGAGAAAGTCTTGGTTAACTGGCACTGAGGGTCGAAAAAATCTTTTCACTTGAAAAGATGTCTCACTTTGGATGTCATATGGATTTGATAATGAAGCTACCAACGCTAAAGAATCTGCTTCTTTTATTTTTATCCCTTGGAATAAAATATATATTGAAGGAACTAAATGCCTCCATTAATTCATTCACTCTTTTGAAATATAGCTTGAGCCTTTCCTTTTTAATCTTACACTTCTAAGTAATATGATTTATTACCAACTCTGAGTCCCCAGTCACAATCAAATGTTCAATCTTCATCTCCATTGCCAGGATCATCCCTTGAATTAGAACTTCATACTCTGCTTCATTATTTGTACAAGGGAACTCAAGTCTAATGGCATGTGGGTATACAACCTTCTCAAGTATTTTGAGTACAATTCCAACTCCACTTCATGAGCTTGAACAAGCTCCATCGAACGACATTCTCCAATATCCGGCAAAATAATTATCTTCCCTCTTTGTGTCCTCGATTTTCTCCATATCTAGGATAGCATAATTCCCAATACCAACATCTATATAGTCTTCCATCAGTTCATTATCCTTCTTTTTGAAAGAAAACGGTCTCCTGGGTTTGCGAGGAACCTTGATCATCGCTCCATATTTGACAGGCAACATCATACAACTTCCATCATTCATTATATAGCCACCTATCATGGAAGACCAATCTCTTCCAAGGACAACTCTGTATGTTGGAGGAAGGTCCACCACCACAATATTGAAAACTGTGATGATATGGGGAGCGGCGGTAATTCAGGCATAAAAAACCTTAATTTCTCCATAGGCTGGTACCTTTCTTGAATCAATTGCATAGATGTTCTCGCTTTTTTCATAATATTTTCTACAACTCATTCCAAGTGCCTCCTTCACTGCCAAAGGCATGATATTGTTTGTCACACCCAAATCTAATAGACAATTATGGAGCACAACGTCATGATTCTCTATTGAAATGATTTCACCACTGATGTATTCTAACTCTGTTTTGGGTTTGCAATAACTAATTCAATTCTCCCAACTGGCTCATCCAACAGTTTGAGGATTTTTTCCCTCTGTTGAGGAATTTTTACTACTTGTGTAAAATGCATGGTAATTCTTAACTTGCTTAGATCATCAACAACATTGTGTATCATATTAAAGGGGTTGAGAGTATTTTATTGCTTTTTGACTTCTGTGTTGGTCACTTTACTTTTATCACTCTCTTTCTCCTTATCTTTCTCATTATCTTTTTCTTTTTCTTTTTCTTTTTCAGAATTCTCTTTATTCTTGGATTTATTTACAAGTGCCCGTGTTTGGACAACGTTTTCTTGCGAGATAGGATGAGCTTCGTCTTCCTCAAATATGTACATGGATGTCTCGCATCCATCCATCTGTACAAATTCAAAAATTTATTCTAGCATATAATCATTTTTTGGCTCAACCATTTTCTCATTGTATGGTTCATCAAGTATTATTGCGTTCAGAGTTGGTTGTCTAGGAACCCTCTGTATTTGTTGGTTGTAGACATTTTCAAACCTCGTTCTTTGTTCTTGCACAGGGTTCCTTCTTTTCTTTGGAACCGACATCCTTGGATTAGGCATGAAATTATCATTCCTTCTTAGCCTTGTTATTTCATTATGCATTTGTCTGATGGTTCTGTTCATCTAGGAAATCTCCAATTTTTTCTTTGTCTCTTGAGTTGCAACGAGATCCATATTCACATCCATGATAGTTCCTTTAAAGAATATTCCACCAACTGCTTAATTTTCACCAAGTAGTGGATTTTTCTCTTCATTCTTCTTTTAAATAGATGCTCCTTGATCAACAATATTCAAACTATCCATCTGCCTTTACACTCTTCCAGGATAATGTCAGGGTTAGCGCCTATTTCAATCATGATTTCCTCCATCTCCATAGATTTGATCATTGCTTCATATAAAGTCTCAACTTGAGAAACTCTAATGGTGAACTTCACATTGGATGACATGGAATTTTTGTAGCAACCAAGTATTATTGGATCATTAGGCCTCTTTACTTCATGGATTTATTCAACGTTTTATTGAATCTGAAATTAAAATCCCTTATCCTCTCATTTTTCTTTAGACATATTTGGGTGAAGTTGGTAAGAAGAGTATGATACGGGACTGGAGGAGCAAACATATTTAAGAACATCATTTCAAAATCATCAAATGAACCGATTGATCTTGTGGGTAATGATTTGTACCATTCATAATCTTGGCCGGACAAATTTTGGAGAAACAACCTTACCATCACTTCATGACATTCGATAAGATGGAAATCACAAACATCCAAAAAAAAATCAACATGTCTTTTAGCATAAATCGCTCCATCTCCAGAAAATGTCTTCAAAGTACTTTTAAGAAGAACATGGAGCTCATGTTGTTCTCCTCGAAGGTCAAGAGGGGAGACTTTTACCCTTCTTAGGTTTATGTACCTTTGTTCTCGTCTTTCTTCATGTCGCCCGTCTTCGTGTATTTCTTCATGTATCCCTTCTTCTCGTCTTTCTTCGTGTCTTTCTTCTCTTGGGTTTTCTCTATCAATCATGTCTGAAGTTTTTCCTTTTCTTCAAGAGGATGCTTTTCAACTTCTGAGAGGTGGACTTGCTTGCTCTTTATTCTGGTGATTGGTCCTCTATACTCATCCAGCTTGATGAGGCATTTCTCTTGATCTCTTCAAGCTCATCTTTCATTTCTATGGTCTTATCTTTCGTCTCTTCTTTGTTTTTGGAGAATTTCTCTTTCTTCTTCTTGGACTAGTGTTTCCCAAGACCTTTCTAGTTCTTCTCTAGTTCTTGATGTTGTTATTGCAAGATTGTATAACTGCTGCAGAATAATTCATTGGTTGTTTAATCTGATTTCTAACTGGGGATGGTTAGTTGAGGCAAAGTCATATGATTTTATGGTCTAAAACCAGCTTTACATCTTCAAGTTTGTTCTCCCCAGTATGGTCACCAAAAATGTTAATGCTTGAATCCGTCAGGACCGAAACGACAACCTCACGAGAATATGAATCCTCCTGCATTTTTAGAGAGGTGGTACTCCTATTTGGCTTATGATTTTTCTTTGTAATTTCAAATCAAGAATAATATAGGGCCATATCATATAATATAGTCCAATCTCTAATGCTCAAGAAAAATTAAAGTGTTGAAAAGTAAACATATATTTGTAGAAGAGAATTCCTAAGAAGTGGACCAGGAATCTCAAACATCACACATTGTAGAAAATAAAAATGTCCTCACATCCATCATAGCAGAAATAAAGATTCGTATCACATTCAAAATAAAAGAAGATGGTATGTTCACATGAGAGAACTTTTAAATAGTAATACTTATGGAGCTCAAAAGAAGATTATGATAGATCATTTTCAAATACTTTATACTCAAAACTCAGAGTTATAAAATACAATGAAAATTGATCCGGAATTAGTTCTCTGGGATTTCTCAAAAATAATAATGTTTATTACAGTGCATGAATTCAAGTGTTTGTCTAAGGGACTGGGATTGGAGCTCTCGCGGACCATAAAGAAAACATGTACAAGAAAGTATGGAAGAGAAAGAGGAGCATGGGCGGATCTCGAACATCAGAATATGGAAAGAAGACAAAGAAGAAGTTTATGAGGATTCGATTATACTTTTCTAGTTAAAGAAGAAGAATAACTAGTTGAAAAATTGATAAGGGAAGAAATATGTGATCAGCATAGACTTACTATGATGGAATCTCTCTCACTTCATTTGTTTGTTGTTGTTTCTTTTGTACCCTTGCTTATTACGATTAGGTTGCTAGTTGTAATTGCTTCTGTTGGTATTTCAGAAATCTTGGCAATTGAGTTGTTTAACCATTCTTGAATATAATTCCTTAACGGGGCAATGGTCACTTCTTGTTTTACTTTAATATTAAACAACTCGTGTTTGATTCCTTTATGATCAATAGAAAAAAATTTCAAAGTATTCTCAATATATTCATTTTTATCGGTATACTCAACAAGCTAGTTGTCAATATCATCATGTGTGAACTCAATCGTATTATCAAAATTTTCAGCTGATGTATTTTTTAATTCTTCAATTTTCTCTTCAAAATGTTGTCGAGTCATGAGCATTGAATTTGAGATATTCTTAAGGTCTAAGACTTCAATAGTGGTATCGAAGATATCTAAATTAATATTTTTTTAGTGTGCTTCCATATTCCTTCTTGAAAAATCAATCAATTGAGTTATCAATCCCTTCAATACATTGATTATTTCAATCCAGCATGCCTTTAGTTGCTTGATGCGACTCTGGGAAGGTAAATCTTCTTTCTTTCTCATATGCTTTGCATTGTCAAAACCTTTACTGCAAACATCACAACTCCATTTGGTTAAAAACCTTCATCATTTTTCAAATTTGTATTCAAATATTCTCTGGTGTTTTGAATTCTGAGGCCTATAGAGGCAAATATTTTTGCTAAATCCTATAACTCTAAAATCAAAGACATTCTTTTCTTTAAGTTTTCCTCGACAAAATTTCGAGTGGCAATAATCAATCTTAAAATTCCTTTTACTCTAGCACTTGAATTTGGAGTTTCTTGAAAAAAAAAATCGTCCTGAATCATGGCAACAAGGGAAGCTAGAATATGTGGAGGCAAGGGAGTTGCTTCCAATTCCTTAATTTTCTCTTTCAACCGAGCATTTTATTCCTCCATATTGGCAATTGAAAAATCCAGTGCATCCCCTATAGCTTTGTGAACGGACGACAATCTAGAAGGAAACATGTTCCATGTATCAATGGTAGACCACAACTTTCCACTTCTACTCTTCGGGGTTCTTTCAAAGACCAATTTCTTAGAATCTCTTTCAAACGAGGAATTTTGTAAAGCAAAAGTCTCTTCATAAGAAAATGTCACATCCTCAACCATAAGTGTAGAAATATGGTGTACATCTTCTCTAGCAGGTTCTTCTTCGTCTCGGAAGGTGATATTCTCGATATCCACATCCAGGTCCATATTATCCAGTGATAAATCATGTTCAGGTGCATGTATTTCTCCTCCCTCGTGTTGTGTATTAGTTCTTTTTATTTTAATCTTTAACTTGTGGGGGTTTTCTAAGTTCCCCTGAGGAGGGTTTCTTTGTTCTTCGTCCCCTGAATTATTTCTCTGTATTTTTCTTTGTTGTGATGTCATCATCTAAGGGTTTATCTTGGGTAGAACACTTCTTTGAGAAACATCTGGTGACTGAGCATTCTTCTCATTTGAAGGCTTACCTCTTTCCTTTTGATGTTTTGTGGTACTTATGATAGTTTTTGTATCGTTGGAATCTCTGCCATCTTCCTGAATATTAGGGTGATGGTTATCACTCTCCTCGTCTCCGCTTACAAATGAGTTCATGAGTGTAGGGTTGAGCCGGACTGAAATCAAATGACTGTAAAAAAGATGAATGGGGTCAAGCCCCTTGATTTCCTCTACATATCTCAAGTTGGAATGGTCGAAATAGGAAGCATATTCGTCAATCTTGGAAATTCCTCTAAGAAGAATTTCACCAACTTTCCATGGAAGAGATATGAATTGCTTTTTTGTTTTCTCAGAAAATGTGTGAAACCAGAATTTGTATTGTCTATCCATTTCAATAATGAACAACTTGTCAGATACATAATATAGAAGAAAAATGGGGTTTTCGTTAAAACGGAAAACCCTAATGATCTTGTAATCATCCATTTTTTCAAGAATTCATTTCCCTTTCAGAAAAGTTGACGCCTCCAATGAGAGTCGGGAAATAACTTCCCCAAATTATAGTTTCTTAAATTTAGACACAAAATCATTATATACTTCATAGAAATGGTGGCCAACCTTCTGCCTCCACAAAACTTGATACCACATGGTCACAGGGTCCACCTTTTCATTTACCCTTCTGGCAATATTTAAACCCTTAAAAGTATGACAATAGATGATAACAAATACCAAATAATATGACATATAAAATTTCTTCTCAATCTTGAAATTTGTCAATTGTGCAGTAATCTCATTTGAAATAATCTTCGCCCAGTCAAAGATTACGTTTTCATGAACTGTGAAATGTAATATATACAATGCCAATCGAGGAATGGTTTTTGTAGAATCTTGGCCAATAATTTGAGAAAGGCAATTTCTTTATAGGGATTTTTCAAAGACCTTACTTGAATCCTGGATATATCTTCTGGAATTGAGGTAGGATCCTGTAAATCCTCTTGAAGAAGTTTGATTCCATTATTTTTTTATTTTTAGAAAATTCTTGGCTTCTTCCCCATTGTAAACCAGGTTTGGCTCCGACAATTTCAACATCTTCTTAAATCTTGAAGGTGACCAGGAAATAGGAGAACTGCTCTCCAATGGGATGGCCCTTCTGTTTTGGATGAATTCGTCGATGCACCAGGCAATGATATCTTTGCATTCGAAGACCTATGGGACGCAACCTGCGAGAACTATCCCTGAAGTCCACACCTTGTTATTTTCTTTACCCAGCAAATTTGAATAGTACCAATATGACCGAGACCAATGATAGTTTTGATCTTCTCTAGTGAAGAGGTTCAAGGTATCTCCACATAATTGTTGTTTTTTCATGATTAACTTCGTTGAGTTGCCGAGATTTTCTTGTAATATTTCTTTGAACAGTAAAATCATTTTAAGTTAGATTTATTTCAAAGAAATCATTAAGTCAAAATAAATGTGATTTTCCTCTATATAAACACCATTAATTAATGACCTTTTCAAAAATGAATATAGTAGTTGAATCCATTAATATAGCATTAAATGTGACTCAAGAAAAGTGAAAAAAGGGACACGTGATGGAGAAGAGTCAAAGTGAGTGAATAGAATGGAAGGGAAAGTCCGCGAGTCTGAAATTTTGCAAGTCCGAAAGTCCAAAAGTATGAAATAGATGAAATGGTTAAGTGTTGAGATACGTCTGGTGGGCTATGAGAGGAGTGAAAGCATAACATGTAAGTATGTGAGTATGTGATACAAAAATAAACTAAGTGTTTAGGCAGACTGATGTATGGGTAAAGGGAACATAATACAAGTCCAAGAGCCCATGAGTCCGCCAACCCGCAAACATGGCGAAAACCACGAAGTGTGGTAGTCTTGAAACAACAAAGAAAGGCAAAAGGGGATATGGAAGATTCAGGGAATAATTTTATAGAAGGGGAAGAACAAATGGGAGTCAACACATTCCAGTACAGCGAAAGGTAACATGTGTAAGACATATCCAAAGGAAGATGTGCATGCTACATGAGAAGGAATGGAGAATTTTCTCATTGGTAAATGGTCTAGATATCCATGTGCTTCCTCTAGAATTAATAACCATTGTTGGTTGTGGAGCCTAATTATCTTCATGTTTCACAGGTCTTTGTTTTCAATCGTGCTTATACCCCATGAATATTGTACACCCCTCCACGTGGGGGGACTTGCCCCCCCTGTGGGGTATGGGGGGCTCATCCCCCCGGCTGGTCTAGGCGCAAGCGGGCCCCCAAAGGAAAAATTACCTTGTAAATGTATATTGTAATTTCATAGTAAATCTAGACTGTTCATTATAAGGTCAGAGATCTAAAGGTAGAAGTTATGTTAGGGTTTTTTTTCCCTAGAAGAAAACCCTCTTTTATGAGGGAAATGTATTGCAACTATGCAATATTGTGAATATTGTATTCTGAGAGAGGAGACTATGAGAGAAATAAGAGGAAGTTACAACAGGTGTGTTGTAGGTTGTATCCCTTCATTTGTTGGATAATAAAAAGGAAGGACCTCGCAATTTCTCTAGTGGACGTAGCCCACACTTGGTGAACCATGTATATATGTGTCTCTATTGTATTGTGTATCTTCTGTGTTTTATTTCCGCATTTGTTTTATTTTATTGCACCATGATCCTGTTTGTTTAACAACTGGTATCAAAGCGAAAGGTAACTCACGGGAAAAGAGGGTTCTTGGTTCGAGTGGGAGCAATGGCGGAAGATGGAAAGTTTAGGGTCGAGAAATTTAACGGCCAAAACTACCAGTTATGGAAGATGCAGATGGAATATTATTTATATCAGAAAGATATATTCCTACCATTGGGCAGAATAACAAAGAATCTGACGGCCATCAAGGATGAAGAATGGGATTTTATTGACAGAAAGGCACTAGGAACGATACGGTTGAGCCTGGCAGCATCGATAGCTTTCAATATTTCAAAAGAAAAGACAACGAAGGAGCTAATGGATTTATTGCCTAAACTATATGAAAAACCCTCAGCGTCCAATAAGGTATTTCTAATGAAGAGATTATTTAATATGAAGATGTCAGAAGGTGGGTCTGTTGCAGATCATTTAAATGAATTTAATACAGTTACTAATCAGCTAAGTTATATAAAAGTGGAATGGCTCTTCTAATCATGTGCCCATTGCAAAAAAGATGGAATGGCTTGGTCATGGTTGTAAGTAACTATGTCTCTGGTTCAAACACTCTAAAATTTGATGATGTTGTTGGTGTTATCCTTAGCGAGGAAATGCGATGGAAAAGCACAGATGAGACATCAGGTAATGCGTTAAACATGGAGAACAGGGGAAGACAAAAGGATAGAGGAAAGGGCTCAGGGAACCGCGGGAATTCTAGGAAGGGCAGAGCCAAATCCAGACTAGGAAAGATAAAGTGTTGGAATTGTGGGGAGAAAGGACATCTGAAGAAAGACTGTGGAGCTCTAAAGAAACAAAGAGATGGACAATAAAAGAAAAAATCAGGAAGAAAATGTAACAGGTGATGTGTTACAATATGCTTTGATTCTTTCTGTAGATAATTTTTCTGAGTCTTGGGTAGTAGATTCAGGGGCTTCATTTCATGCCACACCCTATAGGAAACATTTTCTAGATTATGTTCAAGGTTATTTTGGACAGGTTCATTTGGGTGATGATGCACCATGCAAAATTGTTGGAATGGGAATGGTAAAAATAAAGCAAAGGAATGGAAACCAGTGGTTGTTGAAAGAGGTAAGACATGTTCCAGATCGAAGGAAAAATGTTGTTTCAACAAGGCAGTTGGCAAGCAAACATTTTATATCTATATTTACAGATAAGGCATGGAAGGTCACCAAAGGATAATTGATGATAGCAAAAGGAGAGAAGGTAGGTACAATGTATTTATGTACTGGTAATACTGTCTCTTCTATCTCTTTAGCTTCTACGGAGTGGATATAGCACTGTGGCATCATAGGCTTAGACACGTGAGTGAGAAGGGGATGTAGATACTTCACAAAGAATTTTTTTCCAGATCTTAAACAAATTGATTTGGATTTATGTGAGCATTGTGTTTATGGAAAACAAAAGAGAGTTAGATTTCTCAGAGTTGAAAAAGAAAAGAAGAGTGAAAGGTTAGAGCTTGTGCATACATATGTATGGGCACCATCTCATGTATCATCTCTTGGTGGCTCTAGTTATTGTGTTATTTATATTGATGATGCAACTAGAAAAACTTGGGTTTATTGCATTCGACAAAATTATGATGTTTTTTATACTTTTAATAAATGGAAAACTTTGGTTGAGAATGAGATGGGAAAAAGGTTGAAGTGTCTCATATCAGACAATCGAGGTGAATATTGTAGCAAGGAGTTTGATGATTATTGTTCATACCATGGGATTTGTAGAGAGAAGACAGATCCAGGAACACCACAAGAAAATGGTGTGTCAGAAAGGATGAACAGGACAATCATGGAGCGTGCAAGGAGTATGATATTGCATGCAGGGTTGCCCTTACAGTTTTGGGCAGATGATGTAAACATTGTTGTTTACTTGATAAAAAAAGGACCTTCAAGTTCTTTGGATGGTGGCATTCCAGAGAAAACATGGACAGGTAAAAAGGTAAACTATTCATTTTTTAAGACTTTAGGTTGTGAACCATTTGTCCATATTGATAAAGAAAATAGAACAAAGCTTGAGGTAAAATCCAAGAAGTGTACCTTTATTGGATACAGTATTAATGATTTTGGTTATCGCTTATGGGATTATGAAAATCAAAAAATCATTAGGAGTAGCGATGTCATATTCAATGAGAAGGTCATGTACAAAGATCGGTTGCAAGGAAAGAAACAGGAAAAAGAAAAACCAGAATACACAGTGCTTGATGAGATCATTGAAAAAGAAGTTCCAAAGGTACCAGAAAATCAAAATTTACAACAACAGGAGCAACATGTACCTCAAACTATTGTAGTTTTTGTTAGAAGATCTACAAGGTTAAGTAGACCCCCTAAACGATACTCTCCTTCATTATATTATTTATTTTTGACTGATTCTGGTGAACCAGAATGTTATGAAGAGGTAATGTAGGTAGACACTAAAAAGAAGTGGGAGCAAGGCATGAAAGAGGAAATGGATTCCCTGGTAAATAACCAGACTTGGGACTTGGTTCAGTTTTCTACAGGAAAAAGAGCATTGCAGAATAAATGGGTTTACAAGTTGAAGGAAGAAGATGGAGGCAAAAAGCGGTACAAAGCTAGACTTGTTGTAAAAGGGTTTGCAAAAAAGAAAGGTATAGATTTTGATGAAATATTTTATCTTGTTGTTAAAATCACTTCAATTAGGACTATTTTAAGTCTCGTGGAAGTAGAAGATTTACATCTTGAACAGTTAGATGTAAAAACAACTTTTCTCCATGGGGATTTGGAGAAAGATATTTATATGCAGCAGCCACAGGGGTATGAGGTCAAAGGGAAGGAAAATTTGGTATGCAGGTTGAAGAAGAGATTGTATGGCCTAAAGCAAGCTCCAAGGTAGTGGTATTTTAAGTTTGATAGGTTTATGACATAACAAGGTTATAGTATATGTCATTATGATCACTGTGTTTTTTTTAAATGGCTAGAAAATGGAAGCTATATTATCTTGCTATTGTATGTAGATGACATGATTGTTGCAGGGTCTATTATGCAGGATATAAATGTGCTCAAGAAGAAATTAGCTAATTCATTTGCGATGAAGGATTTGGGTGCTGCAAAGAAAATCCTTGGTATGAGAATAACAAGAGACAGGAAAAATAGCAAATTGACATTGTCTCAAGGTGAATACGTAGAGAAGGTGTTGGAGAGGTTTAGAATGCAGAATGAAAAACTAGTTAATACACCTTTAGCCAACCATTTAAAATTATCCAAAGAATTGTGTCCCAAGACACAGGAGGAGATAGAATACATGTCCAGGGTCCCTTATTCATCAACAGTTGGTAGCTTGATGTATGCGATGGTTTGCACAAGACCAAATATTGCACACGGAGTGGGAGTTGTGAGTAGGTATATGAACAATCTAGCTAAAGAACATTGGGAGGCAGTAAAGTGGATTCTCATGTATTTGAGAGGTACTGCTACTCATGCATTATGCTTTGAAGGTTCAAACATTGTTCTAAAGGGATATGTTGATTCAGATATGGCAGATGATAAAGATAGCAGGAGGAGCACTACATGGTATGTTTTTAATGTAGGTGGAACAACAGTAAGTTGGATTTCAAAAATGCAAAAGGTTGTTGCACTTTCAACAACATAAGTAGAGTATGTTGTTGCTACAGAGGCTAGTAAAGAAATGATTTGGTTACAGAGGTTTATGGGGGAATTTGGAAAGAATCGGGATAATAGCAGGTTGTACTATGATAGTGAGAGTGCCATTCATCTTGCAAAGAACTCAACCTTCCATTCGAAGACTAAGCATTTATAGCTCAGGTACCATTTCATATGATCTGTCTTGGAAGATGGACATTTGAAGTTGGAAAAGATACACACTAGCCAAATCTTACAGACATGTTAACAGAGGGAGTAACCAAGGAGAAAATGAGTTCCTGCTCAGTTTCAGTTGGTCTTCAAGCATGAAGATGAAGATGAGAAATTTTGCAGGTCCAAGGTGGAGTATAGTCCAGCAGGTACAACAGCAGTGGAGTTGTTGTGATCAGTATCCAAGTGGGAGATTGTTGATTGTGGAGCCTGATTATCTTCATGTTTCATAGGTCTTCTTTTTTAGTCGTGTTTATAACCCATGAAGAATGTACACCCTGGAATATTGTACACCCCTCCACGCGGGGGGGTTGTAGGGGGGCTTCCGGGGCAAGCGGGCCCCCAACGAGGGTTCGGGGACAAAGCCCCGAAGGAAAAATTGTCTTGTAAATGTGTATTATAATTTCATAGTAAAACTGGACCGTTCATTATAAGGTCACAGATCTTACGGTAGAATTTGTGTTAGGGTTTTATTTTCCCTAGAAGGCAACCCTCTTTTATGAGGGAAATGTATTGCGGCTATGCATCATTGTGAATATTGTATTCTGAGAGAGGAGATTGTGAGAGAAAGAAGAGGAAGTTACAACATGTGTGTTGTAGGTAGTATCCCTTCATTTGTTGGATAATAAAAAGGAAGGACTTGGTAATTTCTCTGGTGGACGTAGCCCACACTGGGTGAACCACGTATATCTGTGTCTCTATTGTATTGTGTATCTTCTGTGTTTTATTTCCGCATTTGTTTGTATTTTATTTCTTCACGATCTTGTTTGTCTAACAACCATGATGTGGAGAAATGTTGAAGAACATAGTCTGTGCAAGATAAGCCCTCCTAGAAGAAGGCTAAGGGTAAAGATCATTTCTCAAAGCAAAGGAAAAGGGTGAATGATAAGAAGGGATCGTGGTTCCAATATGGGAACAAGACACTTTGCTATTATTGTGGTAAGAGTGGAGATTAGATCGAGAAGTGTTGGACACTTGACCTACACCTATGTCTGAAGCAGAACAAAAAAGATGTAAAGACACTTTCAAGAAGACAAGCAACAACTCCAGATGAAGTCAATGGTCTTACTGAAAGGTTTAGGAAATAATACTTCCTAATGACTAGTCTTGGAAAAATGATATATGAAGACATCGAGGAATGGTTAGTGGACAGTGGCTCATCTCACCGCATGACCAGGATGAGATCAATATTTCTGACTTTCTCATAATTCGACACAAATTGCTATGTAGAATCTCGAACCAACACCAGACAAGCAATAAGGGGGTATGGATATGTAAGATTCCAGCTTGAGTCGGGAGGATTTCTGGGAATCGAGCATATGTTATATGTTCCATACTTAAAGTTAAACCTACTCTTAGTTGCGACATTTGAAGATGAAGGCTATGCAGTCGCATTTCAGAATGGTCGGGTACTTGTGTATTAAAGGGAAGTTGCTCCAGACACAACAATAGTGCTTGGTGTTCGCAAGGAGAGGTTATATAGGTTAATGGGAAGACCTATAGTTTAGTCTACTGGTTTCTTGGATTCAACATCAGATTCAATGTCAGATTCAACATTAGCGTCAGAGGCATTGTTAGAGGTCGGAAGTTGTGAGACTCCTTCCAATACAATCGAAAGAATGAGTTCATAAGTAAACCATCTAAAGATTTCATTGTAAATATGTATATTTGTAAACTTAATATGCATATGAAGATATCTCCTAGAAGTCTATTTAGAATGCTTGTAAGCCACTCATTGTAAGCTATAAGAGTGAGAGGAATTTTGTAAAATTTATATATTGTCGCCTTATATGTTGATAAGAGTGAGAGGAATTTTGTAAGAGAGTTTCTATATTGCCACCTTATATGTTGTAAACAATGAGAGGAATCTTGTTAAAGAGATTTACAGATATCCATCTTACATATTATTGAAGTGAGATGAATCTCGTTAAAAGAGATTTCTATATAGCCACTTTGTATTAGAATGAGAGGAATCTCGTTATAAAGATTTCTAAGCCTTTAGACAATAGTATAGACAATTGTATTGTTGTGTCATCAGCTAAAGGGATACATGTGGATTGAATTGTCTAAGTTAACATTCTTGATTCTGAAGAACTGAAGGCGAAGGAACAGAAGGATTCAGGCAGTTGGAACATGTATGTCGGAAGTGGAAAGAGCATCAAGGTAATGCAAAACTTTCTAGAGCTGGTAAAGGAGAAATAATTATCTTCATAAATTAGAGGCATCAGGATGCATGCTATAAGAATATTTAAAATACTATGTCATGTTCGTGTGGATGTATACCTTGAACAAAATCAAGATGGGTACATATGATAACAATACAAATCAAGTTGTTTCCAAGGCAGGAGATTAATGGACATGGAATTCATTCAAAAGCTCCTGCAGATACATCAGCAGTACAAGAACAACGAGTCCAAAAGGGCAAGTCATAGATTAACATTTGACTTGGTTTCATATTGGTCGAGATGGACTATCTTCAACAAAAGGAGATGGAAGTGGATGTTGACTACATGATATAGGTATTGCAGAGCTTCGGTGAATAAGACTTTTGTTGTTGGGGAATCTATGAGCCAGAACCAGAGCTATTAGCGAAAATACCGGAGGCTAGAGTCAGAGCCATGTTCCAAAATAGCAGACAGAAGTACATTGATCTAATACCTAGGATCAGAGATCCGAGATGAAGACTGAGTTCCAGAAGATTCAACAAGATCAAAGAGTGAAGAAGCTTCATCACTAAGTTACTGGATAAGGGCATTTTAGTAAGATGGAAGAGTGAGTTATAGTTATCATCACTAAGTTGTTGAATGTATATACGTTTGGAGGTCCAAAATTTCTTCAATGGAATGGTGTGATCCAAGAGGACCTAAGGAACTCTCACATAGGTCCAGGAGGATCCGGAACGTTCACAGAGGTCCTATGGGATCCATAAAAGCTCAAATTTTTATTGTCTCAAATGATCTTGAAAAGGAAATCATTGTGTAGATCTCAGCGATTTCTTTCCAACGGTGCAAACGATAAGTCAAACGGAGCTCGTATGCCAAAGTTATGAGCGGACAAAGTTTAAGTCAAATGGAAAAAGTCAAAGAGAAATAGTCAATAGGTGACACATGTCACCACTGCAAGGGTGACACGTGGCACATGATCACACGATTGTATATGTGATGTGGCACTTTTGCAAGGTGACACATGGCAAACATAAAACATGGCATGTCTAGTTGGCAAGATGACTAGACAGTTCGTACAGACCAGGTGGACAAGTCATGTGTTGACAAGTGGCATGGATAAGGCATTGAGAGGCCACCACATGGCGACCTCCCATTGGCCTTTATGGTCATGGTTATGTAAATTTTTTGGGATTCGACAGGGGTCGAAACCACGACCTCCCAAATCCTTACACCAAGCTCCATTACCAATACACCACACACTTTCCACTTAACCATATACATTGCCATAGATATTTAAGCTTGTACAAAGGGTCATTCGGTGGTAAAAAGGGACCAAGGACCTAAGCCCCCAACCCTTATTCCGTGGTCCATTGAAGTACCACATAACCACAACTATATACTCGCATGGAGGTTGTTAAGTTATATGCCACGAATGTTATTTATAACATATGGTTTTAACCATATGTCAAGCAGTTTTAACAAAAGTGTTATATATAGTGTGGTCGATGGGTATCGACCTCGTGACCCACTATAATACATACAAATGACTTAACCAATCCTCCCAAGGCACGGGGCTTGTTTTAACCGCCTGCTAATTATTAATTAACGTCGACCACAAAATCCGAGAGATAAGTTAAGGGCCCACGCCCTATATATTGGGCACAAATCCCAAGACCTGCACACATTCCAAGGTGGGAACAAATCCCGAGGCACAAATTTTGATCTAGGACACGGATCCCAAGGTAGTATGGATTGTCTCAAAGTACGTGCAGAAAAGAGGCCAAGTATGGTTGTCTCATAAAGCGTGTCATGAGGTATATTAATAGCACCTAAACAAATTTATACTCATTTTTCACGATTTTTCACAAGGATCATGAATTTGAGGTCTATTTTATGATCAGAGGTCATTTGTAAAAGTCTTAGTCTAAATTTCCATTAATGAGCTATTAATGCATTTTTTTACGTGTCAAAGAGGGTGTAATTGAGCTAGTTCGGAATTTGGTTGACTTTATATTCAATTTTCTCATAATTTCACAAGGATTTCAATGGTGAACTTATTTTCTTTTTTTGAGTAATGCAATTAAAGAGAGTCCATTAAAATGGATTTTTGCAAGCTCATATTGTAATGTAATTGGTATTTTGAGATGACGAAGAACAATCTTTCTATCTAAAGGGATATTGAAGATGAATAAATATATATCATCCATATATGTAATTTGAGTTCTTTTATTTTTTGTTGCGTCATCTCATAATTCTGCAAATTAATCATCAGTTTATGGGTTTTTGGATAAGAATCACATCATCATTTTTCTGCAAATCACCTCAATACGATCAATAAATTAATTTTGAATCAAGTTAGATGTTGCATGTATATATGGTAAATAAATAACTGGTGTCTAAGGATTTTCGGATCATTGATGGTCTCCTGAAATATTTTAGAGCCTCTTCTAATTACCATATACTCTACCAAACCCCCTTTTAGTTCCATTCCAACAAGAATTCAAGGCATACCCATGTACCTTGATTAAATATATGACTTGTTAACCTCGTAAAATGAACCTAGGTCATTCCTGACTCCTGCAAACACTTCCACTGAACTTAAAATTAGTGGGAGTCTCAAAAGCCTTATCTAGATCGATAAAAGCTCCAATCGGGTTGTTCGAGTGTGAAAGTACAAATGCCATTTCTCAGGGAATAAGGGTTGTCATCCCCACTTCCATCATTTATGGAGTATTTTATCAACTTCATCTCTAGAACCTAAAAATCCAAATCATCCATCCTTTGACTATAATTAAACTACAAAGGGAGTAACATACCACTAGAGCAAATTTTTCCTTCATCCACTCCATTAGGATATCACTACCCATTCTTCTTCCCGGGAAATGGGCAACAATAACCGAATCCACCAAGTCTAGTATTTCATTTAGATTTATGTCTTCTATTAGGAGAAGAGTAACATGATCTTGCTTCTTGTTGATACAGTTACATTGTTTTCTCTTCTTTGAAGCATATAAACATTGTTTTACTAGTCCTTCGGGCTTGATTGAACTACACATTAGTTCATAATTGAGTAAAACTCTGACGAAGCTTATGTCTAAAACTCGCTCATCATTTCCTTCCCTACCAATGAACAATACCTCACATGGTCTAAAAGTCAAATTCGAAGGAGATGAGGTAGTGTTGACGTTTGAATATGTTAAGACCGAAACAACAACCTCGCGAGGATATGAATCCCCCTGCATTTTTATAGAGGTGGTACTCCTCTTTGGCTGAAAGATATATATGTGATATCCTGGAATAAGGAGAATGCTAAGTAGAAAACTTTATATCGTAATTGCTTGGAATTATGAAATGATATGGTTCTTCAATAACCTGATATAATCTTTATGTGCAACAAGAAGTCTTTTAGCCATAAAAAGATTGAAGGACAGTTTCAATATCATAATATCTTTGAGCTTAGCATCAAATATACAACCTTCTTAATCACTTACAAATATATTCGTATCTTCTTCACGAGAAATAGGAGAGAATAATTTGATCATATCAAAGAATTTTAAAAGAGTGTAACAGTTATAACATAAGAGAATTTCATAGGTCAATTTCAAATACCTCATACTCAAGACTCAAAGTTACAAGATACAATCGAAATCAACCCCGAAGTAATTCTTTGTGGAGTTTTATTCATGAAAGATATTCTTCATTACAAAATCTCTTGCAGTCATATATATGGCTACAAATACTCCATGATCACATAAGAAAAGTATTTTGAAGAATACAAGAAGAACACTCAAGAACTCATCCTTGTGCCCAATTCAGAGATTCAAGCATAAAGCTATGAGAAATGGTGTAGAAGAAGAAAATGAGTGGAGAAGATGGAGATTTCTCTCTGTTGATCAGAATATTCGTTGCATATGGTATATGTACTTTCTTCTTATGATCTTCTGCCCCTATGATTATTCGATTATGGAACCCTTGATTAAGCCTTTCTTCTCTTTAAAAATCAAATTTTCTAACTACTTGAGTAGTTAGGGCTTTTCCTTTCTTGAATTTCCCATACAATTATTTTCTTGAAACATATACTTTAATTAATGTCTCATTAAGTCCTCATTAATGAACTTACATAATTAATACCCACCTTTCAAATGGGTCCCTTTCTTTTTTTAATAAAAATTTTAAATAAACTTTTATTTTCAAATTTTAATTAATTACCCCTTTAAAAGAAGAAAAATGTGTTTTAAACTTATAGAAGTGATAATCAACTTTTCAGCCATATAAATAAATTCATATGTGATCTTCATTGTTTTATCTTTCCAACTATATAAAGTTTTCCCAAGTCCGACTCTCGGATCTCAAGATATGACCTCGTGAAGTTCAATGGTCAAATACGCTCATAAAAAAACAAGCTAATTGTTCTTTTAATTTCTTAGAAAAATGTGGTCAATTTCAACCCTTCTAACATGGACCATCATATTCTTCGTCGAAATAAATTTCCAACGATATAAAATTTGCGCTATTCTGTTTCCCGGAGCTCAAGTTATGGCCTAGGCGAGATCATGACTCAATAGTCGTTCATTAAATTTGATGGGACAATCTTGGCCCTTGGATTAAATTTTGTGCTCCCTTTATGAAAATTTGACTTTTTGTGGTGAAAATGTTATCCCACATGCATGGGATTATAAAATCTTAATGGTATATAATATTAAGTGTAACATACACTTATCAAGAAACATAAGAGATGGTATGGAGCTTTGAGATCTCGACCTCTCTTAGAAAATTAATTAATAATTAATTGTTTTTACCAAAAGTCAACCTCTAACCATGACCAAAGTCAGCCACTCAATTGTCGCCACATGTCTCCAATAAAAAATTTGTCATGTGTCACCATTGATAATGTTCCAAGTGTCTCCCTTCATGAGCTATCATTTGTCACATTCCCATAGGTTGCCACATGTTCTCATGTGGTTGAATATAGATGTGCCACATGGCTAACCATGCCCAAAGTCAGCCACTCAATTGTCGCCACATGTCTCCAATAAAACATTTGTCATGTGTCACCATTGATAATGTTCCAAGTGTCTCCCTTCATGAGCTATCATTTGTCACATTCCCATAGGTTTCCACATGTGCTCATGTGGTTGAATATAGATGTGCCACATGGCATGGTTTCATTGATTAATACAATTTTAATATCTCAAATCATGGGCTGCCATGTGGAGATATTTAATTGGTTCTTAATCAAATATTAGGAAATAAGGTAAAGGGAGAATGATTTAAGTGTGGGGAGAGATTCGTGAGAGTTCAAGGAAAGGGAAAGTAGTCGGTAGTTAGGGAGGGGGGAAGTTTGTAGGTGAAGGAGGGATAAGGGTGACGTAGGGTGAGGTAGGGGGGGGAAATGAGGAGAGCGGAGAAGTGGAGTCCGGGAGGAAGGTGTGGGAGTATGGCGGGTCTGCTGACTCTCCATGAAGTGGAGAGAAATGAGTGTTGTGAGGGGGAGAGAGAGGGTAGTTTAAGGGGGGGAAGTTTGTAGGTAGCGAAGATGGATAAGTTACGTGAGGTGAGAGAGGGGTAGTTTGTAGAGAGTGGAGGTGAGGGTTGTCGGGTTGGGAAAGTGAGAGGGTAAGGAGGTATGGTGAGTCCACCGTCCCTACAAATAATGAGTTTTCCCACCCACTAAGCATTAAAATAAATTAAGTATGAGGAATAAGTGTGGAGTATGAGAGGTGAGTGTAGTGAAAAATGAAAATATTTCCAAGATTTTATGTGGTATATCCACAAGATATATGGTGGTGCATCCTACGAAATAATCTAAGAAAATTGACATGGTTCAGAGATATTTCAAGAAAATGAACATAGTTTCGAGAAATCAGAATTCCAAGAAAATTGGTTTTACCACGAAGTGAAGAGGCGTTCATTGAGAATTTGAACGTAAACCTAGATATCTTGAGTATACGAACTCATATTTTCAATCCTAAAAATGTGTCGCGGAGTTGAAACTGAAGGCTATGTAATTAACTTGTTCTCATTCAAAAAAATTCTTCTTTTAATATCATTTTATTATTATTATTCCGGAGCAAGAAAATATAGATGACCATTTTTTAGTCAACGGGTGGTTGGATCACCTCATGACAATAACAAATTCACGTTTAGACTAGTGTTCTAGGTTAAAGCCTTGGGATCTCGAAGATTTGTCTGAATGTATTTCCCTCATGAAACCCTAACCTCGCATTGAAACCCATTTTCTACTTGTCCCATCATGCATGGAGGATCACCAACCTTTCATTGGTATAGATTTTCCTCCATTTATGCAATTAACTTCATAGTTTCCTCCTCCAACTAGTTCAATCATGAATAAAGTGTAAACAATGGAGCTGATAGAGATTGCACCTTGGCCACTATTCAAATTAAAGAACAAATTAGAAATTGAAGAGAATTCAATTGCTTTTGAAGCCGAATTAATCTACCACCATCATGATCATAAATTTCAACTTTCCAATTTTAGACAAGAGGAGCTGCAGAGAAACAAGTCCCTACCGTTAGGGAATGGATGTGATTCTTGAATCTTGACTGAGACGAATATTTAATGGGTTTTAATGCCATAAGGTACTAGTGATCTAAGTTAAATCTCGTTGCACAATGACAGTAGGCATGGTCGTCGTAGAAACACTAAAGCTCGTTGTGCTCACTAGGACAATGGCAGTAAGTATTTAATAGACACTTACGTAACAAAGGGCACCACAAAGGGTTTTGGGGAGCAAAGAAAACATGAAAAAAGATCAATGTCAAGCTTCCCTCCCTCCTTGTTCGAGTAGTAGGGGTGTTAGTAGCATCAAGTCATGTATTATGGAACGCAAGAGAAATAATCAATAGCAAGGTCAAGACAAGTACAATGAAAGCAAGCCAACTATAATGAAGTCACGTCAAGCAAAGTACAATGATAACCTAAACGAGTAGCTTAAAAGAAACCAAGGATTACCAACAGATTTAGGATAAGCACAAACTAAAGTCAGTTGCAAGCAAAGTACAATGATAACAAATAAAGCTAAATTAAAAATCCAATGATCAACGATAAACTAAACCATAATATAGGGAATGTCATTGGTTGACTTGTTAACAAACACAAGCTTTATTGAAGGAACTTGCTCATCCTCGTGCACCTCCTTGAAGAGATTAGTTAGCTACTACGAGACCATGCCTAACCCTATTTTCTCAAACCACCTACTACAACCCCTCGATCAGGTGCCTTATATTTATTCTTGCAGGGAGCTTTTGTCTATAAAGGAAGGTGGGTAAATGCATACGTCGACATCAGTAGATTGAGCAAGTTGTTTGCTCTGTCGACTAGTGGACTTGGTGTCACTCATAGTTGTTGTCTCCTCTACCAAGTGCACATTTGTTCAATGGTCCATGCAACATTGTTTACAGCTTTCGCTTTGAAGAATAACCTTCCTTGTCTCAAATTGAGATGGGCTATATGGCAATGAAAATAAGGAAATGTCTTGTTTGCCACATTGTTTCGTATCTCTCCCAAACATTTGGACTCAAGGACAATAAGTGTGACAAAACAACACAACTTTTGCATAGATGCAGTAGTTATATTTTTTTCTACGTGTGGCTACGCATAGACAATAATGGTAGGTTTCTCTTTAGTTTTTGGAAATACATCATTAATGCATTTGGCTTCTTGGGTTTCAACTAATTTTAGATTTTCCACTTATATTTATATTAAGTATTTTTAACTTGTACATAAAACAATCAAAGATGGATTACATATAATGTATCAATCATATGCACCACTAGTTTTCATTGTATATAATTTGAATATACAATAGTGTTAGCACCAGAAGTCACCTCTGGATTGCGGCAGACGTAAGCCCAGTACCCATCAGTTTATATGTCACGGTTAATAGGTTTAAAGAGGTCAAATGGGGCAGACTCAAGAGAATATTGTTTTTACTCAAAAAACTGGGGCAGTATGCACAAGCAAATGAGGTCTTAATCAACCTCAGCTAGTAAGTTGTAGTACAGGTGAGTAGGAGGAAGAAATTGAGGAGAATATATAAAGGTTTGCTCTGGACATCTGGTCTTCCAGCAGCCTAAGGAGGAAAAACTCTGAAAAACAAGATCCTCTTGAATTCAAAGTTTCAGGAAACTGAAAATGCTATGACTATACTACAATCAAACATTCATTACAACACAATCACCACAATTCATGTGAATCCTTCGATCATGAACATTCAGTATCAGACACGAATAAGATGGAAATAGAAGTTGGCTTTCATTAAACAAGAAATCTCATATCAAGTTACATAACCAAAGAACGAGAGCTTCATTAAAACATTACAATACGGGAGCTTAGCTCAACCATATTCCCTAACAAAATATCAAAACTAAGTATATATACTCAAAACTGTTACAACTACCAGGTGCGTGATCGGACCCCTGCATTCAAAGTTTCCAGTCGGCGCCCTCCCTGTCAGACTGTGCGGGCATTCTTCTGTCAGACGCGAGCTCAGATTAGCATGGTTGTTGCAAGGAAATCTGCTTGCAGGAGTACCATGGGCTGACAGTTCAGTCCCCACGGTCGGACCTACCATACCTTCCATTTATGGGATGAGGCGAGGTTTCAACCACCTCCCCCGTTTTCATTAACTGCTTTGTCGGGATCAAGACGAGGCCGAGTCGATTTGGCACTTGGAACATGTGGCAACTCCTCCTGCGGCAACATCGGCGTTTTGGCCCTAGGCGTAGCTCACGTGAACTCTGCACCTCTACCTTTATACAACCTTGGGCCATGACCCAACGCTTATCCCCCATGAAATTTTGGGATTTCGAGTTTCGGGAGTTTTCACTCCACTTGATTCCCAATATCTCGATGCTCGAACTCGCGAAATGGCCTCTTTCAAATTGACGGTCAGATCTGTTATGCATCCAACAGCCACGATTGCATCCTAGAAACCCCAGTCACCAGCCGATAAACAAGAACTTACTATTCTTTGTGGCCTCGCTTTCTATATGACCTCAGGCTATGATTGTGGGCCCAACTCTCAAGTGCGTCGTGATTTCCCATTTTGCGAACTCACGTTGTGCTCCATGCTCAAACCTCTGAGTTGCGAAATCGTGATCTCTTGGACCAGGTGCCACGTGTCCCCTTTGATCAGACGGCCTAGATGAATATCGACATTTCGGGTTCTCGAACCATCGGCATTTCGGGACCTCGGCTATTGGTATTTCGGGACCTCGATCCATCGGCATTTCGGGACCTCGACTATCGACACTTCTCACTTGAGCTCTTCCGAAATGACTTTCTCCATGCTGATCCCAAGCCACGTGTTCTTCTGTAACGGATGGCCCAGATCGCTTCATGACTTCGCATTTCGCGATTCCTCATGACTCTGCCCTTTGACTTTTCCGCTCCGTGAGTTAGCGAAATGTTGATCTGTTGCCACCTGTGCCCCGCCTTCATACACCCCAACTTTGGATAAAATGCATATGGTGGGTTTTTAAACCCCTTTTCTCGCGTTTTCTCTGCCCAAGGGCCAAATCCTAAGGGAAAACACCCCCCTGCAAGAATATGTGATAACATTAGGCTCCATGGGGGATAGAGTCCTCCTTCCGAGGCTCTAAGATCTCCTTTTGTAGTTCCAGTCGCCTTCTGTTGGGCTATGGAGTCATGCTCAAAAAACATCCTGTTGAGGATTAAAGGCCGACAAGCAAAATACATGGGCTCCAAGAGGAGCTTATTTATGTACATTCCTAGACTAATTGATTTTTACAAAGTGCTAGGTGAAAGCAAACTTCCACCATATCCATTCAAGTAACTTCCTAACTCGAAGCTCTTTTACTCTGCCAGTGATTGATAGCAGATGATGCAACCATGACAGCAGGACGATTACATCCTTCATCTTTCCTTCAGATGGCAATGGTGGGATAAGACTTGGAGGCTTCAAATCATGGAGGAAAAGCAACTTCGTGTATTCCCCTATAGGTTCACAGAATGAGTGAGAAAATTCATTGGGCTGGTGGCAGAAAACATGCTCTGTCCCACAGCTGTTCACACATGGTTGAATGTCTCTGGCAAGTGCAGGTGAGTGAACGGTTGATGCAGGCTGACCGATCCCAGGTGATGGTTGCTCACTCACAGGCTCAGGGCAGGATATAAATTGCTCATTTGGCTCTCCCTCTTCTTTTTCATGGCTCTCCCAAGGGTCATATTCATAATCATAATAAACAAGAACCATGAGAGAGCTATGCTCTTCATCATCTTCGTTGGGATATCCATCGCAGGTTGTTTTTTCTCAGCCAGTATCTGAAATCACTTATTCGTCATAAGTAGGGCTGCTAAGAACGTTTGTTTCGAGGACCGGGATATCCTCTGCATCTCCTTTATAAGAGCAGCAAACAAACTCTGCCTTCGACTCTGAAAAACTAGGAAAAAACATAGAGGAATTTTCCCTAGCTTTTCATCTATCTCAGCTTCATAGTCAGGAGAAAAATATTCTGTAGAATACACTCGCTGTTCGACATTGGGATATTCAGAAGATACATGTTGATCTTCATGAACGCTTAAAACAACAGAGGCGTATGATATGATGCTAGACGTTTCTATATTATTTCTATCATAATGAATATCATTCAATACCTCATGCTCTTCACGACAAATGCTTTCTTCCACAATAACAACTTCATCATAAATATGGTATTTGTGATAAGCAGAATCTTTATAAAGCAAAGAAAACTCATCACAACAGTTTTCATAAAGATACTCAGCTTAAAAATCATCTTTACAAAATGAAATGAAAGCTGCATGAAAACTTGTGAAAGAGTCGATGCTTGCAATAGGAAGAGATAGACACCAATCATGAGCAATCCCCTGTAATGAATACTTGAAAAGATTAATTTGAACATCTTCATGCACGATATGAAGTCTATGAATAAAAACATGAAAGTTCAGAAAATGCTCAGCTGGTACTTCCCACTCATCTCCTTGAAATTTAGGAAGGCTAATTTCCCATTCATCTCTACTAGGTAGTGGGTTAGGGAAACCAACTATTTTTGAAAAATCGCAGAAAGCAAACCTCTGAGCTAAGATCTTGTCTATTTCAAACCAGTGGAGTCACCATCGATTCTTTAATCATGGAGTTGCCAGGTGAAATATATGCAGCATGAGTGTGTCTGGTCTGTGTTCACCATCAAAGACCATATTTGATCATTGTGTTTCTCCCAGGGGTTACCAGGTGTGGCCAAAAGAAGCCACACTACAACAGTGGAGTCGCCTCAGTGAAGTCGCCAGGTGCAAGCGCAATCTTCAAAGGTTCTGATGTCTGATGCATCTTCAGAATCAGAAGTTCGTTGTCGTTATAGCCAGGGAAAATCTTCAATTCGTCCCCGACAACGGCGCCAAAAATGTTAGCACCAGAAGTCACCTATGGATTGTGGCAGAGGTAAGCCCAGTACCCATCAGCTTATATGTAACGGTTAATAGGTTTAAAGAGGTCAAATGGGGTAGACTCAAGAGAATATCATTTTAACTCAGAAAACTGGGGTAGTATGCACAAGCAAAAGAAGTCTTGATCAACTTCAGTCAGTAAGTTGTAGTAAAGGTGAGTAGGAGGAAGAAATTGAGGAGAAGATATAAAGGTCTGCTCTAGACATCGGGTCTTCCAGCAGCCTAAGGAGGAAAAACTTTGAAAAACAAGATCCTCTTGAATTTGAAGTTTTAGGAAAATGAAAATGCTATGACTGTACTGCAATCAAACATTCATTACAACACAATCACCACAATTCATGTGAATCCTTCGATCATGAACATTCAGTATCAGACGCAGATAAGATGGAAATAGAAATTGGCTTTCATTAAACAAGAAATCTCATATCAGGTTACATAACCAAAGAACCAGAGCTTCATTAAAACTTTACAATACGGGAGCTTAGCTCAACCATCGACCCTAACAAAATATCAAAACTGAGTATATATACTCAAAACTGTTGCAACTACCAAGAGCGTGATCGGACCCCTGCATTCAAAGTTTCCAGTCGGCGCCCACCTTGTCAGACTGTGCGGGCATTCTTCTGTCAAACGCGAGCTCAGATCAACATGGGTGTTGCAGGAAAATCTGCTCGCAGGAGTACCACGGGCTGATAGTTCAGTCCCCACGACCGGACATACCATACTTTCCATTTATGGGGTGAGGTGAGGTTTCAACCGCCTCCCCCACTTTCATTAACCGCTTTGTCGGGATTAGGACAAGGCTGAGTCGATTTGGCACCTGGAAGACGTGGCAACTCCTCCTGCAGCAACATCGGCGTTTTGGCCCTGGGCGTAGCTGACGTGAACTTTGCACCTCTACCTGCATATGACCTCGGGCCATGACCCAGTGCTTATCTGCCATGAAATTTCGGGATTTCGCGTTTCGGGAGTTTTCACTCCACTTGATTCCCAATATCCCGATGCTCGAACTCGCGAAATGGCCTCTTTCAGATTGACGGTCGGATTTGCTATGCTTCCGACGACCATGATTGCATCCTGGAAACCCCAATCACCAGCCGATAAATAGGCGCTTACTCTTCCTTGTGGCCCCACTTTCTACATGACCTCGGGCTGTGATCGTGGGCCCAACTCTCAGGCGCGTCGCGATTTCTCGTTTCGCGAACTCACGTTGTGTTCCATGCTCAAACCTCTGAGTCGTGAAATCGCGATCTCTTGGATCAGGTGCCACGCGTCCCCTTTGATCGGATGGCCCAGATGAATATCGACATTTCGGGATCTCGGACCATCGACATTTCGAGACCTCGGCTATCGGTATTTCGAGACCTCGGTCCATCGACATTTCGGGACCTCGGCTATCGGCACTTCTCACTTGAGCTTTTCCGAAACAAATTTCTCCATGCTGATCCTACGCCACGTGTTATTTTGTAATGAACGTCCTAGATCGCTTCGTGACTTCGCGTTTTGCGATTCCTCATGACTCTGCCCTTTGACTTTTCCACTCCGCGAGTCAGCGAAACGTTGATCTGTTGCCACCTGTCCCCCACCTTCATACAACCCGACTTTGGATAAAATGCATATGGTGGGTTTTTAAACCCCTTTTCTCACATTTTCTCTGCCCAAGGGCCAAATCCTAAGGGAAAACACCCCCTGCAAGAATATGTGATAACAAATAGCAGTAAAATTGTCAGCGGAAATGAAGATGCCGTCAACTATTGTTGAATCGTTGAATCACAGTCACAGAGAACATCTACGAGAAAATCAGATTTTGCAATTCATCACTAAACATCTTGGAAGCCTTGGAACCAGAGGATCAATGCAATTATGCTCTTCAGAAATCTTCCCAAAAAATATATCAAAATATCATGGATGAGGAAACTACAAAATTGGTAAAAGCTTGTTTGAAATCCACTTACTTCACGTTTACATGAAACATATAAGCAATGTGACTCTTCCTTACATTAAAGAGACAACACATGTAGTGGAAAAGATTCTCAGAAAATTAAACATTAAAGTCACGTTCTCCTCTGGTAACACCTTTGGGAATATGTTCAACAAGGCAAAGGATGAAACAAATCTTAAAAACAAAAAAGGATTTATGTTATCTCGTGCAACTATGGGAAGATATAGATGGGGGAAATGGGGTGATCAATACAAGTGAGGATAAAAGAACATTATTCCTACATTACTCAACAACTTCCAAAAATCTAATCTATCTGGACATTCTCATAACACGGGTCATTTACATTTGTATAAAAAAAGCAAGTGTAATCACTGAAAAAGAACATTATATGAAATGGAGAATTTGAAAAGCTATGGAAATTGAAAAGAATTCAAACAATATGAATGGAATCGAGATGATGGTTAAAAACTAAGTGACACTAGGAATCCTATGGAGAATTTGAAAAGCTATGGAAATTGAAAAGAATTCAAACAATATGAATGGAATCGAGATGATGGTTAAAAACTAAGTGACACTAGGAATCCTATGGTCTCTTTTATAAAGAATAAAAATAACTATGTTATAAATAATGTAGCCAACCCAACTCAAAAATATGGAAAATCACTCTTCATCAGTTGGAAAATATGGAAAATCACTCTTCATTTGTGGGCATTGTATTCGTTGATCATATCCTGAGATCATGAGCTCGACATGAAGCTTGAAACATTGAATTCCAAGCAAATTCAATACATTATTTTGATAGTCAATTGTTCATCCATGCGTAATAAACAATGAATACAATATGTTTTTTTAATAAGTGATTTAAATAAATAGATTTTGTTTTGTCAATTTTCAAATGGTAAAATGACTTGGGATTATGTTTTGTAATTTAGGGTATTATTTACGTTCTGTTTAAACAAATTAATAATAAAGAAATGTACAACTAGTAACATATTGATTAATTTAAAATAGATAAATGAAAACAAGTAATGTGATTTTCGAAAATAAGAAGACATCCCAAGAAATTGAAGTGAAACCATTAATTTTTTTTTAAATACTTTGTTAAGAATAATAAAAATAAAATTAAAATTAAAAGGCACATAAATGATCCTTATAGAGTGATTGATGACTCGACTTTATCGTATGCACTCTCTACGGAAAATATGATTTCAAACGAAACCTGGTCATTCTCAGTGTTGAAATACTAGGGGACGCCTAGAGATAAGAGGTTTGATCCCGAACTCCTTTCCTACGGCCTGGTCGAGCGTCTATTTGTAAGGATTTGGGGATGTTCAGGTGCGAGCACTAAGATGGAGAGTGGTATAGAAGGGGAGCAAAGCCACCAGCAATGCAAAAACAGGCCACGTAGATGCAAAGCCTCCTCCAAACATGGCCAAAAACTCAATTTTAATTGGACCCATCTCTCAACAATGGTGGCAACAAAGGCATATCATTGTGGATTATCAACAGAGGTGAAGAGGGAAGTGAAGGAAATAGAAAATTGATGAAATGGTCATTGTTGCATTAATAGAAGAGAAAACCTTTTTAGAGCTTACTTTAAGTGTTTAGCAAAGTTTCTCCAATATGCCTTTTGGCACGTCTCCTTTCTACCAGATAACAGGATCCCCTTTCAACCAGATTTTATATCTTTCTTGTAGTGTACATGATCTTTTCTTGCAAGACTAATTATTACATTAGCTTTTCCATCTTCCATGAGTGTCAGCACAGAAGGTGTCAGCTTGAGAAGTAATGTGATTTAAGGTCAATTTCATAATTCTTTAAAGTTGTAATTGGTACATGGATTCTAAATATTATTTCCATTTTTCCCCTTTGAAATTTACCTAGCGGAATGAGAATTCTTTTTTCTATGAGTTCTTTTAACCATCGAGTTATTTTAACCATCCATGATAAGGATGAACATGTTTTCCTCCATTGTCCAAAAGATGACCATGCCTCCAGTGTAACAGATATACCATAGACGTATGCTTGTTGTATGGCTGCCAATGCTGAAATTACTGGTATTAGAGCCTGCCTCTATGAACGCAGGAATGCGCTCTGTATTTCCAATCATGGATCCCATTGATTTTATCAATGAACCACCTTGGTGTGTCTCCTCTAATCTCTAACTCTTAGTTATTTCATGCAACATATAGATCTAATAGGAAAAAATAAAATCCCTAATTTGAGAAAAAACTGACAAAGATTTTAGTTATTAAATATGTGTAATCAAAGCCAAATCTGGAAAAGACTTTAGCTATTAAATCCTACAAGAATTATCTTGCATTAGTTTTAAAAAATGGAAAATTACCTTAGGAAAGTGCTAAGTTTGAGCATTATTTTCATCTAATAGCTTTCACTGTGTAAAAATCTTTAAGGCACCTTTTACCTTGACTCATGCAGGACTCATGGAAAGGAGACAGAGGCCATGGAAGAGGGAAGCTTCTTTCTCTTCCCAAAGAAAAAATTGAAGGAGGAGGCCATAGAGTTTGATTGAGAACCACTTGCTCTCATGCCAACACGGCCCAAGAAGAGAAAGGAACAAGCACCCGATCTCCCATCGATCCCAATTGCGGAGAGGGCTAAGTGATCTACATTGGCAAGCACAATAAAAAGCATCTGAGCTCCCATCGATTCCAATTGCGAGAGGGGTAAGTGATCTACAGAGGCAAGCACAATAAGCACATCCCAAATATCTCTCCTTGACATATTGTTTGCAGGTAGAAGGCATAAGGTCGACACATATATTGTTTACAACTCCTCCACATATTGTTTGCACCACATATTGTTTGCAGGTAGAAGGAAGAAGGTCGGCACATATATTGTTTGCAGGTAGAAGGCAGAAGGCCAACACATATTGTTACATATTGCAGTCAACATATTATTTCCAGGTAGAAGGGAGAAGGCGTTTGTAGATATAAGACAGAGGGCTGGGACATATTGTTACATATTGCATCTAAAAGGCGGGCTAATCTAGCACATATTTCAGGTGGAGAAGCACCAAGTGTAATCAACCTATAGTGCTAGCAAGCTACATGCCACTGACCAAGTAGAAGTGGAGGGTAGTTGCCACTAACCAAGTAGAAGTGGAGGGCAGTTGACAGCTCATCGGAGACAACAAAAACGCCTCAGAGACTATGAGTTATGCATCTGAAACATTAAACATTTAATGTTTGGAATTAATGCTAAGTTGAAACTTAACATTAATTCATGTAGATTCTTCCCTATTCAATTTGCTAAGTTTCAATCCTTTGGCTTCCTAAGTTTTGAAGGGGATTGCCTCGATATGAGGCCAAATAAGGCCTCAAACTTAAAACTTAGGACAAAAGATAAATGTGAATTGGAAAACTTAACTTAGGAAAAAAGATAAATGCGAATTGGAAAACTTACGACAAAAAATAAATGAGAGTTGGAAAATGTTATAAAATTGTTAAAACTTTGGTTAAAATAATTGAGTTGCATTGATTTGTGTGTCGTACTAATAAAACATTGGAAAATCGATTACTAATAGTCCCTAGCCCAAAGGGCAAGGACTAATAAAGGGTATACCATGAGAAGCATGGGAAAATAGGGACTAATAAAGGGTATACCATGAGAAGCGTGGGAAAATCTCCCATAAGAGGTGTACTTTCAATGTATTTAGTGTTCAAAAAATAGATGTTTTTCAATGTATTTAGTGTTAAAAAAATAGATGTTTATGGTTGGTCAACCCTTTTATATATTGTTAATTTTGTTGTAAGTATTGGCATGACTTGATCATTGAATATCTAGGATTTACAAATAAGATTAATGTGTTTCGGTGATTGAATATCTAGGATTCACAAACAAGACTTAACATCCAAACAATGATAACATTGTATAAGTTTTTTTTTTATTTGTCGCACTTGTTTTTAGTTTGACATGGACTAATGTGGTCCATCATTGTAATAAATTGTGGAGAGACATTGATATTTTAACTTTATTAATGTGAATTTGATTTAGTATCTTGAAATTTGTTATAACATCGATTATTCTTATAAATTGTTTTAATTAAGATTGGCCTATCTTTTATTATTAAAATGATAATTATTTAATAATATTTTTTCTTTTATTCAACTCTTTAGTTTCTTCTAGGTAATTTAGATCCACACATGATTGTTCAACTTCCTCTTCCATGTTTGTTATGACCTTTGATCTCCCCTTTAGAGCATTGTCTTCTTATCGCATGCTTTTGTCCACCCACTTCCATGCTCTTTCTCCATAACTCTTTTGTTGATGTCATTATCTTTCATATGCTTTCTTTCTTGATGTTAACACTATCACAGCATTGTTTTATTGCAATTGCACTTTTCTATCCATGCTCTCTTCTCTACTTCTTTCACTTAACTTCTTAAAAGATGCTTCCACATCATGGTGTAACCCCTCGCAACATGTTTCTAAAAATCATTTCTCAAAAACAAGTATAACCACAACTCATGTTTTTGTGAAGTGCCAAATTAGGCTCCTTGTTTTCTAGAACCACCCATGTATGTATTACTAATGTGGTTGTGATATAAATTAGTCCATAATACATAATTGACCCATAGTGCTTGTAATGTGGATGCAGTAGTCTCACACAAGACTTGTGTCATGCCAACTCATGTTTTTGTTAAGTGCCAAATTAGGCTCCTTGTTTTCTAGAACCACCCATGTATGTATTACTAATGTGGTTGTGATATAAATTAGTCCATAATACATAATTGACCATAGTGCTTGTAATGTGGATGCACTAGTCTCACACAAGACTTGTGTCATGTCAATGGATAGTTATCTGCACTTGTAAGGTTGTTGTAGATCTTTCTAGAACTAAACTATGTATAAAGTTTTGAAACGTCCAACATTTCAAGTGGATACTCCACCCATCACCAGGGACAAGAGAAGCCAACTGATTTGAAAAGAGAATGCTCAAAAGTAGATTTAAAGGGTTAAAAAATCAGGAGATGGTAGTTAAAAAAGGACCATTTGCATAAAATAAAATAAAAATATTTTAATTTAACTACCTACTAGTTGGGAGTTAAATAATATTGATGTAGAGAATGAATTATTAAAGGGCGGGGGGGGATTAAATAGGAATTAAGAGATGTGGCATAGGAATTAAGAGATGTGGCATGAGAAGTCAAAGAGATTAAACTGTGAAATACAAGTCAAGATAAAGATAATGAAATAATAAAAACAAACAAGTAAATTAGAAAGGACATAGATTAAAGCATATAATGAGTGATTGTAAGGACAGGAAGAGAAAGGCATTGATAAAGGCACTAGGTTAGTTAAGAAAAACAAACTTAGAGGATGTTCAGGTTTGAAAAGGATTGACACGCAAGGAATGTAAATTGGAATAATAAAATTAATAGTTAAATTAAATTAAGCAAAGGATAAGAAAAGGATCAATGATTGAGGTAAAATATGAGGGGTTTCTAGAACTGATTGAGTATATATTTGTCTTCACGATTGAAGTTATTGGGGTGTTTTTCAATTTCCATAGCTTCTCGAATGATACGAGAAGAGTAATAAGGCGTCGTGGCTAGAATTTTGGTTTGGTTAAAGAAAATTAGGTGCTTAGATTTGAAGAAGTGTCCATCAATAGTTGATTTGGCAATTTGGTATGTGTCAATCATGTTCTAAACTGAACATCCTCTGAGTTTGTTTTTCTTAATTAACCCAGTGCCTTTATTAAGGCCATTCTCTTCCTCTCCTTGCAATCAATATATGATTTAGTCTTTGTACTTTCTACTTTACTTGTTTGTTTTTATTATTTGATTATCTTTATCTCAACTTTTATTTCACAGTTTAATCTCTTTGACTTCTCATGCCATATCTCTTAATTCCTCTTTAATAAGTGTTTTTCTTTCTTGTTCTCTACCCCCTTTAATCATTCATTCTCTACATCGAAATTGTTTAACTCCCAACAATTAGGTAGTTAAATTAAGATATTTTTATTTTATTTTATGCAAACGGTCCTTTTTCCAAGAGTTATCTCCTAATTTTAACGCTTTAAATCTACTTTTGAGCATACTCTTTTATTTTCAAATCAATTAGCTTCTCTTGTCCTTGATGATGGGTGGAGTGTCCACTCGAAACGTTGGACATTTCAAAACTTCCTACGTAGTTTAGTTTCAGAAAGATCTACAACAATTATGACCAACTGTGAAAACATACACCCTAAGATTTGTAAGGTTGTTTTCTCATATTTTTATCTATACCCTAAATTTATCTTCAATGAATTTATACATCAAAATATGAAGTAGAACTGTGAAAATATGAAGTAGTATTGTGACATATTTTACGAAATTATTAAATGGTATTGGGGTTCTCCTGACTTTAGGTGGATCACATCCAAAGAGATACATGTCACGAGCATCCCTATATGGCACACGGATATGGTAGAAACTATTTGTAATTTTGAGAAAGAGTTATGTACTAGTTTTATGGATGTTGAAGTCCATCTTTTGGTACATTTGGTCAAAGACATTCAAAGTTGGTGTGGTGAGTTGTATATGGATGCTCTTGCTATAGAATCACATGAAAACACTTAACTGATTTGCAAGACAATGAGCACGTTCTAAAGGGTGCATCATTGAAGGGTACAATTTAATGAATCTTTATTTTTTATAATTGAGTTCTTGAAACAAATACACATAGATTCTCCACTAGTGTGGGGTGGTGATTGTGACGAAGAATGATTAGAAGGGGAGAAGCTTGAAACAAATGGAGAAACATGGGTTATAAGAGCTATGTCCTTATTTAACACATATATGGCTATAATTGCATTATTTAGTGAATATTTGTTTTACTTGTAAAAAACGAATAATACCAAGTGTTCATTGACATTAGACATAAGGATGACTGAGATAAAAGGAATAAATTCATTTTATTCAATATGGAGGCTACTAGGAAATGGGTAGCAATGCATGATGAGATGCGTAAAAAATGATATAAAGACATACAATTGTTTGGAAGCTCAAATCCTCGCATTCCATTCCCCAAAGAATTATGTTATCAATGGCTTGTAGAGTGCATAAACACATGGGTGAAGGAGCAAATTCATTGATTGGGACTAACCAACAAGGAAAGCGAATTAGATGCATTGAACATAGGAATCATATGCTAAAAGGATATCGTGTGTGATGGATCATGAGATTAATTGCATAAATTTTAACCAAACATATTTATGGAATGCTACAAATTTAAGAATAACTATTAATTTTAATATGAAAATTTGTCTATGCATGAAGGTACAAACATATCTCATGAGTGGGCATATCTCATCATTTTAGAGTGGAGAGTGTTGATTGTGAAGAACAAACAGGTGATTATGGAGTGTCCATTGCATTTGATCAAACAAGTCATGTAATTCAAGGGATACAAACTCAATAAAAGGACAACTTGATTATGTCGGCACCTATTAGAAGATAATTGAGTTGGCCTATAGGTCCTTTAGATGTGAGATTTTAAAATGTAAATGGTTTGATCTTTTTGATAGGAGACCAGTCAGACATGACCTAGATAGTGAATATATACCATTAACATATTGTTGATCTTAAAAGCCTCCCATAACATCTCTTTTTCTATCCCAATGCACCATACTTACAAAAATTCCAAATCTCAAAGTGTTTAATTGCCTTCGGAGCGACGGAATCGCAAGAGGTCAAATCTCTTTTCATTTTTTTAAGTATTTCTACGTCCATCCATTTCCATACTTAGTCTCATTCTTGAATCACGGAAGTGGAGATTTCTTAAAATTTTATTTCCCCACCTATTTCTCCACCCGCCATGTTATTTCTTACACTCAGTTATTTTTTAAGTTTTACCGCGGAAGCAAAGTTTCCACGTTTACTTTTAAAATATGATCATTCCTCTGTCCACGCTATAATTGGTACTTGTTATCACGCAAACTGTAGGTTGGGAAAAGCCCAACCCAATCCACGAGATGGCAATAATTATGGGAGAGTCTACCCACTGTCACCTTAGATAAACCCTCCCCTCGCTTTACACAAGGGGGGGGATCCCGGGTGACCCTAGGGGGAAAAGAGATGGAAAGTGAGGTTATGGAAGTGAAGCCCCTATAGGTCAAATTTTGGAAAGATGGAAGGCTTGGGATGAAGTCTTGTTGATGAGGGAAGGTTTCCAAGAAGTAGTGTACCTGCAGAAGATTGTTATATCTATCCGAGACACAAGAAAAGACAAGTATACAAGCCAAGATATCCAATGGACAAGCAAGTGAAGCTTGTTATCCTATATAGCTGCAGTAAACAATGATATAATTCAGAAAGTAAATGATAATCAAAGATGTTAAATAAGTTACTAAAAGTCTAGTTAAAGATGCAAGAGACAAGCTAGCAATGACTAGTATAACTCAAGTAAGATAGAGCAAGACTTTAGCAACAATATAGGGTTTTTCAAAAATGTTATTGCAGAGATATTATAACAGCCTTATGGCTGTAGAAAAATATTGCTAAAACAGAAAATTCCAACCACCAAAAATTACAAGTAGACCACCCAAAAGATGCTAAATGACAAGTAGATTATTATGGCAGCTTTCTAGCAAATTCTAACGGTTGAAAAGAGAGAAAAGGTAATAGTTTGAGAGCAATTTGTTGCAGCCCTAACGGCTGTAGATTTAATGTTATAACAGCAATAAGATATCCTTATCCAATCAAGACACCATATTGGCCTTAGCAAGCCTAAAGCAAATAGAAAAGATTCCAACTAAGACAATTTCGATATCTCGTAATTTCATGTATACCAATGCAATGATTTTATTTCTCCAATGCACGAGATTAGTGTCTAGAACTATTGGGTTATGGAGTCTTTTAATGAATAAGCAAGTTATGCCACTTCTGTATGGGTGTAATCCCTTTTACTTCCTAAGGCAAGCAAGACTAGCAAGGAGAAAACTAGGAGGGTGTAAGCCCTTTTACTTCTCCTAGTAACCCTTTGTACAATAGATTATTCAAGACAATTATGATAGTATTAGTGGGTTTGTATGCCCTTATACTCCCCAAGAGCCTATAAAATTAACCTTGCAACTAAGAAAGAAGCAACAACAAAGCATAGATTTGTTACCTAGTCCAAGCATCAACAAGATAAACTCCTTTTTAACCAAGAAAATTCTACCACAATGCAAGAATTAGCCTCCAAGAGAGATAGCACATCACTTCTCCATCCAATAGAAAAGACAAACCATCACATGAGCAAGTAAGAGAGAGAAAGAGAGAGAGATGTGAAATTTCCCAAGAGGGGTGCAAATTTCATCCAAGTATCTTCTCCAAATGGGAGAGCTATGTTCAAAATTGATATAAAAATGATTCTTATTTATACAAATCTCCTAAAAAAGTATTTGTCCACTTAACTTAGGGTAAACCACAAAATAAGGGAGACATTTCCCTTTATTTTGACCCTTTACAATATTAAATTCAAATTTAACTTTAAAATTGCACATAAGAAACCCTAAAGATGACATCAACCCTCTCTAGGGTGACGTTTTGGCACCTCTAGCAAATCGTTTGAGCTTGGAGGTGAAACGTTGGCCCTTGAAAGGCCTCCCTCTCATGCACTAGGGTCTCCTCCATCAAGCCAAGGACTCTATCCATCAAAATGTGCCAAGTTTCAAGTCAACCACACCACCACTCCAAAACCTAGCCCTAGGGCAACGTCAATCCCTCCAAATGTGTTGTTTTGACCTCCAAAGGAAAAACGTTAGGCTTGTAGGGGCTAGGTGAGGTCATCCAAGGTTTATCTAAAGCCTCCAAAATCTACCATCATCATTCGATGTGCGGACCTTGGTATCCAATATGCGGGCTCCATGCTCCAAGGAAGCCAAAGCTAGGATTGTTCCTCCAAAACTGTCCACCAAACATGGTCTTGCAAAGACAATGAATACACCCTCCAAGGATCTCAAGTCAAACGTATCATGATAAGTAAATCAAATCAATAAAAGATTCACCTAATCATGTGCATAAAAAACCACCTCATCAAGTTAAACAAGTGCCCAAAGACCCTATGCAACTTGCCAAGTTTAGGTATGAGAAGGTTGACAAAGTAACTTATTGGGCGAATCATTCTCTATGTCTAAGGAGTATTTCCTAGGTGGAACCCCCTCTAATCCATGTGGAGAAGATGAAGTGGATGGGGGTAAGACTTTTGGGAATGGGGTTCATGACATACAAGGGATCGTAGTGTCTCATTTATGGGTGCCTTTGTAGAGGGTCTGTTGCACCTTCGTTTTCAATGCATCCTTTTTCCAAGCCCATTTAATGTCATTTAATTAATTAAGGTCCATAAAAATTGGGTAGTCCCTATGGGGTAACATATAGCTTGGGGGGTGAGTTAGTTGAGCTGTTGCTGAGAACCGCCTAGGGTTTTCACTGCTGAAGTCCCCCTACTGTTGCAATGGCAGCCCCCGGAGGAGGGGAGCTGCCGCCACCCCCTCCTTCTCCTGCTACCTCCTTCCACAAGCTCCTAGCCTCCCAAGGCAAGAAGTTCCCCCCTGCGGAACCCCCAAGCTTCGTCAAGAAGCTTGATTCGATCCCCGAAATTGACCTACCCCGGGATCACCCAATGCGTGTAGCAATCTCACTATCAAGTCGAGGATTGGTCGAAAAATTCATGGGGCTTTGGCCGCTAGTCTGAACCATGGATAACTAGATCCAAAGAAACTGGAGACCGTTGATCAAGAGAAGTGTAACTTGCTATGCGGTGGGAAGAGGATTCTTCATCTTCAAATTCATCTCCCAGGAAGACAGAGACCTCATCTTCAGAAATGGGTCGTACTTCATGGGCACACAAGGGCTTTACCTGAATCGTTGGACACCAATCTTTGACCCGGTGGTCGAAGTACCCAAGGACATCCTCGTCTGGGTCAGACTTCCCAATCTCCCCCTTCACTATTGGAACCCCTCTTCGCTCCAGGCAATCAGAAATAGACTAGGTCAATATATTGATAGAGCGGATCCCAGAGATCAATACTCCTGCGCGCGCATTTGTGTGGAAGTGGACCTAGAGGTGGGCCTTCCATAAGCAATCAAATTAAAGGTTGGAGAATGGCATCGCTTTCAGAAGCTAGATTATGAACAATTACCTTTCAAATGCAGAGGATGCCATGAATACGGCCACTTCCAACGAAATTGCCCTAAAATCCCAATCAAGGAGAAAGAAAATGGAGAAGGGTGGCAACAGCCAAGGAAAGGGAAAGCTTCATCCAGAGAAAAAGGACCAAGGAACGATAAGATAATCCTCGCATAGTCCACGAAACAAGGAAACCAACCAGAAGTAAGGACAGAAAACAGTATCAGACTGCTCGATCATAATCAAGCAGGAACAACGACAGGAGAAGCCCCTAAGGAAGGCCAACCAGTCGAAGAACCACAATGGAAATCAAATCTAGAAACCAGAGAGATACTAGCCCCTGAGATAGAAGAAGAGCAAGCCAAGTCAGGAGTAGTTAAGGATGCAGATCCAGACATAGAGGAAGGAGAGGTCTCCTCAGAAAGTGAATACAAAGGGGCAAGTGACACCTTGGTCACCCCAAAAAAAAATAGGAAGAGGAAGGAAATCAAAAAAAGAAGAAAGAGATAAAGAAACATATAAAGATGTCCTGAATGGCTCGCAACCAACAATCAGTCAGCTGATCAGTGTAAGACAGACAAGGAAGCACTCCAAGGCTCTTCAAGGAGCCCACACATCCCCCCCCAGGTAAATCATGAAACTAACATCCTGGAATTGCAGGGGGTTTGGCAGCAAAACAGAGGAAGAAGCACTAAAAGATATCATAAAAACCTCTAAGTCTGATATCCTACTACTCCAGGAGACAAAGATGGAAGAGCAAGACTTCCTCAAAACAACAAATGCAATGTGGAAAATAAGCCAAGGAATAGTTGAAAGCGCAAGAGGAGCCTCATGAGGTATTGGCACCCTCTGGAACACTATGAAGTTCGACCTAGTCAATTTTGAAGCAAGAACGCACTGGATCTACACCAGTCTCCTTCATAGAGAAACAGGCCAATAGGTAAGTCTCTTCAATCTTTATGTGTCAGTTCTATTAGAGGAGAAAAGAATTTGTTGGGATTCCCTAAAAGATTATCCGCAACAAAAGGATCTAGACAATATCATTATCGAAGGGGATCTAAATGTGACCCTAGCTCTAACCGAGAAAAAAGGTGGCTCCATTGTGAGAGACCCAGCAAGAGAATGGGTAGAATATATCATGTCCGATTGGAAGCTGGAAGACATCAAACCAACAAAAGGTAAATTCACATGGTCAAACAAGAGGGTAGGCCCGGGGCACATTGCTGCTAGATTGGACAGGTTCTTAGTCCAAAGCTCCTTCTTACTTCTCAGCCTCACACCCTCCCTTTCGATCCTCCCGCACAGCATGTCAGAACACAAACCAATCCTCTTAGATTTCTCCCCTGACAAGACTCTAGGACCAATCCCTTTCAGATTCAATCCAGCCTGGATCCATGATGAAGGCTACCAGAAGCTGGTTACCAAAATTTGGATTGACACAGTAAGAGGCTCAACCTTCTTTGTTTGGGAAGAAAAACTCAGGAGACTAAAGGCAACATTAAAATATTGGGTAAAAACCCGTTCAAACCCAATTGAAAATCGCCAGGAAGCCCAAAAGCAACTAGGGAAACATCAACTAGAAATGGAAAATAAGGAAATCACCCAAGAAATTTTGCACCAAGAAGACCAACTCCAAAGAAATTGGTAATAAGCCTACCGAGAGGAGGAAAATTACTGGCGACAGAAATCAAGAAGCCTCTAGTTGGAAGCAGGAGATAAAAACACTAGATAATTTCACAAACAAGCTGAGGCAAGGAAGCAGTACAAGAAAGTCACGGAAATTCAGGTTCAAGACCAAACAATAACAGACTTTGAATTCATAAAAGCAGTTACAGTAGACGCTTTCGAAGCTCTATACACAGATACTCAACGGTATGCAATCGACTCTAATGCTTACCCCCTCTCACTCGTCCCTTCCCTCATCAATGATGATGTCAACAAGAGTTTAACAAAGGCAGTAACCCAACAAGAAATAAAAGAGGCACTTGACCAAATGAACCCAGACAAAGCCCCAGGCCCAGACGGTTTCACAGCCAGATTCTTTCAACATAGTTGGGATATAATCAAATCAGACCTTACGAAACTGATTCGGAAATCCCAAATATGCAGCAAGTTAGGAGGAGGAACAAATTCGTCTTTCCTTGCTCTTATCCCAAAAGAAAAAGGAGCAGTCAATTTTGGTAGATTCCGACCAATCTCCCTATGTAACACAAGTTACAAAATCCTCACAAAAGTAATAGCCACCAGAATAAAAAATAATCAATCATCCTTGAAAACCAAGGAGGGTTTATAAAAGGCAAGCATATAGTGGACAATATCATCCTAGTTCAAGAAGCTCTACACTCAAGCATCCAAAGGAAAGACAAAGGTATGATTATAAAGCTTGATCTTGCTAATGCGTTTGACCGAGTTAGAAATAACTTCCTGTTCAGAGTCATGGAAAATTTTGGATTAGCCCAAGCATTTATAAATTGGATAAAAGCTTGCATTGGCTCCCCATGGATAGCACCACTAGTGAATGGAAGGACCACTAAGTTCTTTCAAGCCTCCAGAGGACTCAGGCAAGATTGCCCCCTCTCTCCTCTTCTTTATGCCATCCAGGCCTCAGTGCTAAGCTTCCAATTAGACCACTGCCAGACGCATAAAAACCTCCTAGGCCTGAGGATAGCAAGGAAAAAACACAAGAGAGGTTGGGGAACACACTCTAGAACTTACACTACAACAGTTGGGTATCAACACATAATCTCTGTCCGAAACGTTCCCCCAGATCCAGCAATTTGGAAAGACAGCCAAATCTATCCCAAAGATAGACATGTTTGTTTGGACCGTGGCTCATAGAAATATCCTCACTGGAGAAAACTTAAGACGGAGAGGATGGGAAGGTCCTCACAGATGTCCCCTCTGCCTTCAAGAAGAGGAAACCACAGACCATCTGCTCCCAAATTGTGTCTACTCCAAGGAAGTTTGGCAGCTGGCCTTGGGTTTCACCCTCGAGCTCCCACAAGAAGCCAACATCCTGCTCCAAAACTGGAATTCCTTCTGTCCCTTCCAGACAACAAAAAAAGGCCAAATCTCCACCCTTTGGAGAACTCTCCCTAAATTTATACTCTAGAATATTTGGCTCGAGCGAAACAACAGACTTTTTAGGGAGACCAAAAACAATCTAGCTCATGTTGCAACCAAGATAAAGGCCTTTTTTGGGGAGTCAACCCCCTACTTCTGCAAAGTTAAAAACTCAAAGCCCCTGGATCCAGAAGAGGAACAATGGATTGACCACTTTAAACTCAAAGATCAGCAACAGAAAACATGCAGCAACCTTCACCAGGAAACCTGGGAAATACGGAAGGAGAAGCAAGACTTCGACAATTGGAAGAGAAAGGAAAACATGCATATTTTGTTCTTTGACGGGGCCTCCAAAGGAAACCCAGGCCCAATTGGGGGTGGAGGAGTCCTGGAAATCCCAACAGGTCACCTGGAGCTCAGCTTTGCCTGGGGAATTGGAACATAATCCAACAACATAACAGAAGCACTAGCCCTCTGGCAAGGACTAACACAAGTAATTAACCACAACGTCCAAGATCTGGTGATAATAGGGGACTCCAGGTTAGTAATCCAAGCCCTAATTCTTCGTAGCAGAGTCAAAACTGCAAAACTCCATCACTTTCTAGAGAAAATCCAGCTCCTTCTTGGAAGTCTCTGTACTTACAAGCTTTACCATGTCCTCCGGAGACTGAATGCGTCAGCAGACACAGAGGCCAACAAAGGAGCCAACTGTCATATTGGAACCTTACAAATAAATGGAATCACAACTAGAATGGATATGCCTTGAGAGTTGGGGGAAAAGACCGGTAGTTGAAAGGGGCACGAGTTGGAAAGGCCACAAAGCACAAGAGACAAGACATAGGGGAGAAACCAAGGTAGGTAAAGACAAAGCAAATGTCAGAATGGAGGGACGTAAACATCGTTTGGACGTTGAACTCTCAGGGAAAGCCATCATTCCAGATCGCTTAGGGGAGCCGAACCTGGAAGATGTTGCAGATAAAAAGGGAAGCCAGGAAGGACCTCCTCATTCCCACATCTTACGAAGACAAGAGAGGCAGTCAAGCAAAGCTAGAGAGAAGCACGCGCATAGTTGTAGCAGTCCGGGAGCATCAAGGAAGGAGAAGAAGATGGTGTCCAGCTCAGGCAACAAACCCACCACTGAAGAAAGGTTGAAGGCGTTGGACGAAGACCTGAAACGCCTCAAGAATATGTTGCATCATCAACTGGATTTTCTCCAAAACTTAGATATTGATGCTGGAAGGCGCTTGGAAATGCTCGAATCCGATATCACCACAACAAAATTCGAGTTAACAAAGGAGCTTGGGAAGTTACGTAAGGAGCTCAGAGATCCCAAACAAGTGTTCAAAAACAAAGTCAGTAAGCTGGAAGAAAAAATGAAACAACTAAACAAGGAATGGAAGACCGAAAGGGACCAGCCCAAGCAGGATGACCCAAACTAATTAGCTCAACAGTTCAGAAGCATGGAATGCTTATCTGAAACCTTAACAGTGAAGCAAACGTTTTGTATAGAAGCCTCTGTAGTAAATAATTCAGTTAGTTTTCTCTTTCCTTTGCCTGGTAGGAAGGCATAGCCTCCAGGTAGTGTAATCGTTTAAGTAAAGCAAATCTCAGTTCTTCTGTAACTGTATCAGTGGCTTCGCCACTGTTTTCTTTAATGAAAAATCCATTACCCGCTCTTGTCAAAAACAAAAAAAAAACATATAGCTTAGGGGGCAGTACCACAGTGTCACTTGAAAGGATAGGTACACTTAGTGCCTTGGGGGTAAAGTCTAACTTGTAACACACTTGTGTAGATCAGATCACTCAACAAGTGGGGCATTTATATATATATGTGTTTGCTTTTGCAGGTCTTTGAATTTTTAGGAGAAACATTTCATTGTTTTCAATACCTCTTTGGGCGAGCATATGGAAGGTTATGATTTGGATTTTATCTTTTGCCAGCTACATTCCCTATGGGCCTTCAGGCCCTTCTTCCCGTGAAATGAGGGACAATCCCTTCTTGGGCCAGTACACCCAAAAATATCAAAAGACAAGGAGGTGAGGGGATGAAGTGTGGAAATTGGTAAGTATGATCGGGAATGGCACGATGACTTGTCAAGGGGACCTCCCAGTAGAAAACCCATCCCTAAGGGTGACCACTTACTAGGGCACAATTTCAACCACCAAGGTGAAAGAGGGCAAAGAGCATAACTTCCAAGCATACGTTAAATAATCAAAAGTAGCTTTTAAATGAAACAAACTCAAATGACTCAAATATTGAAATGACAATCACCATAATACCTAGCTTGTACCTCATGGAGCAAGACCCAATGTCTTCTGGAAGCAAGTTGGCGTGGCGGATACCATCGTGATGAATCTGAGATCTGCGGTGGTGAGTCTGGTCTCCGTTTGTGCAAGTGGACATTGTCCTCCATTTGTCTCTTGGTACTCCATGTCTGCAAATTGAGGGCCTCGAGACATCATCTCCATAGTTATCACTAGGAAATGGGGATAACAATACTTAAAAACTTTTTCAAGATTACTCACTATAATCTCGGAAATGAAGATTAGATTTTTCAAAATTTTAATATCCATCCTTCCGCTCCGCCGAAAGATTTTTCCCATGTCACGATAATCAAAGAAATATTTAATGCATGGCTTGTGTGAAGTTAATGTATCAAGATCGTTATTAATATAGCGAGTTCTTCGATATTAACCTCATAATTTCAAATTTAATTCATCCAATTCCTCCCTCGAAATAAAAGATCCAATATTAACTTAAAGAGGAAAAATATTATTCCTTAATCACTGAAGTTCTTTGCATGTTATGATAATCACATAAGAGGATGGTGAAAAGAAGAGAAAGCTTATGCGGCGACACGTTGAATACATTTGCACGAGAAAATTCAAAAAATCACTAGTCCAAAGTTTACAAGAATTGTTCTTCATTACCTATTGAAGAAAGGAATGCTAATATCGTATAGATGTCTGGGATAGTCCGAGCAGGTTGTGTTCCATAAGTATTTGATACAAAGGACTTAGTAATATGGTGTATTGACAACTTCGAGAAAGACCGAAGGATTATCAAAATAAATGGGCGCTCGTCAAATTCTTTGGGGCCACCTACTTTCAATCAAATGCTTAAATTGTCGAAGCCAACTGCAATATTTAAAGTCAAGGAAGCCAAAAAAAATTATCAAAGCTAAAAATGGTGGCAGAGATATATTGCCACAGACCCTAGAGGATACCTCGATAATGTCGAAGGACTTATCTTTAATACAGGTTAGTTAGCTCAAGAAACCCTACAAAAAAATTGCTTGGTTCTTAGCTATAATTCTCAAGTTGGAATCCACTATTGTTATTACCAGGTTGGCTCTGTATATCTTGTATTACTCAATTCAAGGCAAAAGGGTTTTTGATTGGTCAAAAATTATATCCACATAAATAACATCTTAATTGTCGAACTTTAAGAAAGACAAAGAGTTATATATGTCTTGGTGTTTAGTTTTCGCTATCATTGATAGCCATGAATTTCAAGGGCTCCATATTTCAAAGCAAGTTGATCTCATGACAAACCTATTTTATACTTGGTATCCAAATCTATGAAAGCAAAGAGAAATGTACCACTTCTATGAAGTTTACAACTCTTTCCTTTCTTCTTTCAAAAAATTAATGTGTGGGGAAATTACTTCAAGATTGTCATTAGAAGCGACATCATTTTTAAATCAGAGAGGAATAGTTGAATACAATGAATATTACAACATTATCAGAATATATTGTTCCTGTGTGGCACCTACTTATCTCCCACTTTATGTGTCTGATAAAATGTTCATAATAGAAGTATGCAGACAGTATAGATTATGGGTGAATTTCTTTACTCAAAGAAAGAAAAAAAAGTTTATTCAATTACCATGGAAGGTCGATGAGATTATGGTTAAGAATGCCTCAAATATTGATGAATTCATTGTTCAATTTGAGCCTTATAAGCTAAAGGTGGCCGACTATGTGAAAGGGTTTGATCCACAACATTTTTTTATGAATCATATCATTCCCATTGGTTTTAGTGTCTCATAAATTAACACATACATATATGAGGAGGAGAAAGAAGAAAATAATTCTCAAGAAAAATCAATCCAGGACCTTGAAACTATTATAAGCACAAACAAGGAATATAAACAACATGTAAAGGTCACACGTGAAAAAGGTTATAAATCTCAAAGTTCATCTCAAAGAAGTGACACTCCAAAACGACATACCCAGAAAAATGTCCAAGACAAACAAAATCATTTAATCAATAATTTAGGGGGCGACGATGATCTTGATCATGGTAAAAACAATATTGAATCAACCTACATAATACCAACTTTTAAGAGAAAAGGGAATAATAAGCACGAAGAGACATAGCAATGCATACATGAGGATGATATCCTTTTGCAAGACATGGACCTTGATTTTGACATAGAAAACATTGAATTCCCAAAAGAAGAGTGAAGAACTCTACCAAAAAGGAGCTAATTGTCCAAGAAACCACTTTTGATGAAGAGGAGTCATTAACCCTCCACAACGCATCATTTGACAAGGAACTAAAAAAGCTAGTGTTTGAAAGTGTAAATTCAAGAGGGAAAAGGGTAAAAGATTCAACAATGGATTTAAGAAGGGTTTCAACATCCAGACTTTCAAAAAATCCATATGGTCAGTGGAAATGCCCTAGATGTACCAACCGACAACATGGAAGTGGAAAATGAAAGATAAAAAAATAAAGTCAAAGAATTGGAAGACGCTTTGATGCCACCTCCAATCTTTGCAAGACCACTTGCTTCTGTCTAACCCGGGATGAATCCTGGCAGCCTGCTTGAATCCAATTCTAAGTGGAGAGGAACACCCATTTTACTTGTTGAAGTAAGAAAATTTGTTGAGGAAAACATCAAAAAGAGAATGTCTCTTGTCCTTGAAGCCTGGGATATTAGTAATAATATTATGGCTTTTGGTTCTAAATTTTATAGTTTCAAAGATCATCTCTAGTTTGATTATGAGAATGAAGAAGGCTTTTACAGGGATGATGTCACTACTTTTATTCTAAAGACCATGAACATGACAGAGTTGAAAAGAAAGTAAGAAAATTTTCCCTCTCAAGCCAAGGTAAAGCAACTTAAAGCATGTTGGATTAAGAAAATAAAAACTTTGAAGGAATTGTTGGAAGAATATAATAAAGTAATTTCTAAAAGGGAGACTTTGTATCAAAAATTGACTGAAATTGATTTAGCTGGAAACACCGGAGAAGTACAAGACCCTCACTTAATTCTAAATTCTATATTTATTACAAGGGAGAAATTCGAGGAACACGTGGAAATACTCAAAATCTTGTTCGTGGAAAAGTTTAATGGTATAAAAGAATATAATGAAGATGAAATTGATAATTGGTTGGTTAGTTACTCAAACAAAAATAAGTATATTGAAACTTCATTACATCAAATATCATTTGATTTAAGGGAGCTGGAAAGTACTTTATTTGATATAAGGATTAGACAAGAGATTAATGTCGCCCCAATGATGGATTATATCGAAGAATGGTTAAAACAAGCCTTGTTAAAAATAACCGAAGAAGATCAGTTGGGAACTGTCGAAACCAACCAACCAACCGTAACAAAGAATAACATAAAAGGCACAATGAGCATCAAATAATTGGAGAGATTCCATCACAGTAAGTCCATATTGATCACATTCCTTCTTTCCTTTTCAGGATTCATCCAGTTGTATGTATTCTTTCAATAGAAAAATATAACCGAATTCTGACAAATTCCTTTTGTCATTTGTCCAAATCTTGTTGTTCGTGCTTTGTCCCAGATCCACATCTTCTTCTTCTTTTTTCTTGTATATATTTTTATGGTCCACGGGAGCCCCAATCCTAGTCCATTTATGGACAAACGCCTTTAAATTACTGAGATTGTAAAAGACTTTATTATTTTGAGAAATCCCAAAGAACTATTTCTGGGTTGATTTTTACATTGTTTTATAACTCTGATTTTGAGTATAAGATATTTGAAGTCGACTCATCAAATTCTCTTTTTGATCTTTATAAGTAATACTATTTCAAAGTTCTCTCATGTGTTGGACCATATTTCCTTTTATTTTTTAATGTGATAAAAAATATCTAAAATTGTGATGGATGTGAGAGTTTTTGTCATTTTATGGAATTTATTCATTACCAACAAATGTGATGTTTAAGGTTCCTAGTCCATTTCTCAGGAACTCCTATATTTTATGCCATTTTAAATTTTGTTCAGCGATAAAGTTTTGGGTTTTGGTCTGAAGCAACATCTACATTATTTTATTGACATTTAAAAGAAAAAAAAAATGAAGAATTTATAGAGGAGTACCACCTCTATAAAAATGTAGGGGGATTCATATCCTCGTGAGGTTATCGTTTCGGTCTTAACAGATTCAAACGTCAACACATACATAGAGAGATGTTGGTATCTCAAGTCGAACCATTTATGGTTCCAGAAACATTGTGAACAAGTTTTCTTTCATCTTGATGTCTTTGACAAAAATTGGTGTTTTATTATTCCATGTACACCCAAAGGAAAGAGAGTTTTTGAAAATGTACATGTTGCATTTGTTGCATTGGGTCAAGAAGAGGATGATGTAAATGTTAGTGTGGAATTTTAATTAATCAGAGTTGTGATTTCATAAGCTATATTTTGATAAACGAAATTCACCCAATGTTTGTCTCAACCAATGGGATACAAACATATTAACACCAAACATAAATGATGCAGGTGCATTGAGAGTATGGTTACAGGTAAGCCAAAGTAAACCCGAGAGTATGATTGATGATGATGCAGGGGGAGTACAAGGTATAGGTAGGAAGACATGTGATGGAAGAATGGTTGATTAACCATGTACAAGAAAAGGTTTCCCAGAGAAACGACGGATGCAATGGTTGGAAATCCATGTATTCTAGTGGACAGTAACTTTTTTATATGGACCTCAACGATCTTTATGTTTTTCAGGTACAAGATAAAAAATAAAAATAAAAAGTACAAGGATTAAGAATGAAGAAGACCAAAGATTGCAGAAAACAAAGAGTAGTGAAGACAAAGAAAATGAAGATGAGACTAGTTCAAGGACCAAGTGAAAAAGAGGAATAATGGGATCACAAGTATTTGTTAAGGGGGAAGCACAATGAAATAAATCCTACTTGTGATCATCGATAATTAATAAATTATATGTTGATTTGTAATGATGTATATTAATTCTAGAAGTCAATGTATGAATTAGAGAAGAGGGGAAATGAGAGAAACTAAAGATGAAGATTTGTTGAGAGATTCATGGAGATATTGTCGAGCGAGTTATGGACATAGTTATGGAGATGGTTTGAACTAACCATCTAATAATGAAATAGTTGTTATGCTCACCCATCATTATATAAGGGACCATTTGTACATGAGAATGTAACACACAAGAATGATGGAATACATAAAATTTCCCCTTCAGGGGTTTCTTGAGCATAAGCTCTCGGTGTGCCTTGCTTTGCATAATGTAGTGTATGAATTTGTGTTTTATTGTTGTGCCACTCCAATTTCATCAATAAACAAGGTAAAATGATAAACCATTAAAATTTGAGTGTTTTAATTGCACAAATATATGATCTTAAATATAGTCATTGTTCATCTTTTATAACATTTGTTTTGTAAGTTAGAACTTTATATTACCTTCTAAGAGAAAAATAAAGTACATTCATAGTGTCCCTATGCTTGGGCCACCAATAGAGGAAACCAACCCAAGCCCAAGACTAGTCAAAAGACAGAGCTACCCTCCAGAGGCTAAAAATTGATAATATTCTACAGTTTTCCCAGACATAATTCAAAACATTAATAGCAAAACTAGATTGGAACCTATAACTAAGAAAAAAGACTAGCATTTGAGTAGAGGTTGATCACTGAGATGAACGAGAGGCTGGATCTTTTAATGGGTTGTCCATTAGGCGTTGCTAAAGACAAGTAGGTCACTCTGGAATGATGATGGTGCGACTTGGCATCTCCTGGGTATGTTAGTGTTGCTGAGGATTGTAACATATATCTAACAACAAATTGAACTTTTGGTCAAGCATTTCCATCATGTACCTTTGATCCACCTGCTTACTTCGAAACTCAAAGATTAACCTCAAGTGGTCCTTTGTCAGTCGAGCATTCCCTGGTTCTTCCTCTGAATAACTATTCGTCGTGTCAGTCTAAGGATGTGAGGAGGGGTCACAGGAACCTGGGGTGATAGGGTCATTTCCTTCTACCTTAGTTGAAGGCTCGTTCTGCGGCAGAGGAACTGAAATCTACTTGTCATCTTCAATCGTTGGCTCATCCCTAAGCTCATACCATTCAACCATACAGCCCCAAATCATGGCATCATCCAGAGTCTCCTTCGAATCCTTCATGTCGACGAAGGGAGATAAATTGCCTTGTGGATTAGCGGTCTGGGTCTTCATGTTGTTGGACTTGCTAACATTGTCATTGGTCGAGGACATAAGACTTCCCTGCCTATTCTCAAATCTTTTAAAGGAACCTAAACCCCTACACACTATTCCTCGTTCACGAGGCATAATGAAGAAGAGAATGCCCACAACTATAGAGAGGGGATCAAACAATCGCATTACCAACAAGAAGAGAGGTGTGATAGGTGACCAAACCATATGCAGGGAAGCATGATAATGCATCCCATCAACCCACATCACTGTTAATTGAAACTCGCGCTCCCACCATTGCAAGATGGCCATATTTACTATTGGCACAAGCGGGTTATTACTACCTTCTCTTCACCAGTATCAAGAACCAATGCTCTACCCATTCTCGCACGCAGGAGGGTGATTATCAACTTGATGACCAAGGAGCGATAGTTAAACCGAGCTTCGTCCACCTGTCCCTCTTGGAGCTCGGGCTGCTAGGTGTCAAACCCTACACTCACCCAGATTGATCATCATATGGACCTTTGTATCACCCCATCCAGTGTTTTATAGCTTCAATGAATAAGTA
>ML828453.1:0-19461 GCA_009831015.1 Picea engelmannii | reverse complement strand
TTACTTATCCATGTCATCCTTTCCACCTCTTTCCATACCTCCTTGGTGTAAGGACATTCCAAAATGATGTTTGACAAAGGTTGCACCATGCTGGCCCAATGAAATTCCTTTTATGAAGGACTTCCCAAGTGGGTGCCCTGTTGTGTAAAATCAACCACATGGAGATCTTGTTTTTTGTAGGGCTTTTGAATTTACATATAGTTCTCCACCACTAGATCTAATGTCCTTCTCTTTCTTCCTCAACTAGTGCTTTGCAACCTATTTATGGATACATATGTCCCTGCTGGATTTAGTGACCATATCAATTGATATTCTACTTCTCTTAGTCCAACATTGTTGTCTTTCAATATGTTTATGTACCTTCTCCATAAATTAGCATATTATTCCACCAATTCTTCCACTAATGATTAGTAATCTATTATAATTGTTATTATTATTAATTAAGTACGGAGTGGCAAGTGCGGGGGAGTCATCATGAACCCCATAGGGACAATAGAAGCCTACTTCGCTTGGGGACCTAATATTGTTTCCAACAGTAAAGCAAAAGCATATGTGTTGTGGCAAGGACTCAAAATAGCTAAAGGCATTGGTGCACAATCACAGATTGTGATAGGAGACTACGAGACTATCATAAATCATTTGGTTTATAATTCAAATCCAAGAGACAACACCTTAGCCTTAATACTTGAATGAAACAAACAAGAGGAGAGCCCCTTTACCAATATCAAGTACTGCCATGTCCTGTGAGAGGCTAATAATGAAACATGTCGGTGGGCTAATATTGGATCAACTCTAAAAGAGGGGGAGCTTATGGTTAATGACATATTTAATCAACAAACCATCCCCTAGTTAATGATGAGTACAAATACACATTTAGAGATGTTAATCCATCACATGGAATGCAACCTTGATCACTTAAACCATCACGTGGCTCACAACCCAGGTCATTTCACCAAGCATTTGAACAGTAATGAGAAGGGACAAAAGTCTCTCCTTCGCATGCACGAAGCCTTGAATTTGCAGGCTTATATTTGGTGGTTTCTTATTTCTTTGACTCGTAGTGGGATAATGGGATTATTGTTGAGGTGTAGGGGGGCATGACTTTCCCTCCCACCAGATAAGAAACTTCATTTATTTCTGGTTGGTGTTTGGGATTTTGTTGATTTATTGGAAGTTTTCAGGGGAAACTCCCCCCTTGGTGGTTTATTGGCACATAGGGAAACATGTGGCTTTAGGCTGGCATCGGTATCAACTTCAGTTCGCAATATTTCTCCCAATTCGTGCCACTTCATATTTTTCAATACTTCAATCTGAGTGGAGGGAAGTATTCTCAGTTCTTGAATCTAGAATAGGGGAATTCCCTTAGAACTTCAGAAATGTGGTGGGAGGGAGGTATTGTGGGCAGTGTGAAGCATTATAGTCTAGCATAATTTATTGGTCATAGTGGCAACTTGATGGATTCTCGAGAATTCCAAGAATTTCACAGAGTCCTTAGAAGCCATGAGGAATAGATTCATTGCAACATGTCTTCAATTCTCAATGTTACTTCAAAAATTCATGAAATATAACATCATATCACAACTCATATATCAGATCTCATGGGGTCTCTAGTGGAATTGAAGCAACAACTTGCAATCTTGGAAGAAAAATGTAATCTTCTTCAAAAATTGGGAAACAATTTGAGCAAGGGTGACTAGTCCATGGCCTTAAACCAAATATTTTCAACTAACTCATCTAGGGGTGAGCTAAAGGAGGATTTGATGGTGCATCAACTTGATGAGGAAATGGAAATTGTGAATCACGACACCAAACCAAAATGTACAAGTTTGGATGAAGCAACTAGTTGCTATGATATTTGTTAATTTATATATTTTTCAGGACGATAAGATGATTAGGCATGTACTATAGAATATATAGTGTCAATGAATGTTGGGTAGTTTTGTACAAGGACAAAGCCAATCTCTATTTGGGGCTTGTAGTAGGACTTTTTGTGGAGTGTGTAGTGGCTATTTTGAAACTCTATGGAACAATATTGTGATGCAATTTCTGCTACAACACTTGTTGTAGTTTTTTTGTTTTTTTTACCCAATTATTGTTAAAATAAATAAATTATTAATCAATTATAATAGTTAGTATTGATTATAACATGATTACAAATAATTGTATTAAGCACTTCCCCTCAATTCGAGGACGGTACCTATGCTAAACTAGATTATTTAGGGGTCAAGGACGATACAACAATATATTCATTAAGAGCTCAACTTGTCACTTGCGGGAATTTACCTTGGGTGGGGAACTTGTCACTTGCGGGAATTTACCTTGGGTGGGGAGGATAACACTCCTCTTCTCAACCACTTGGGCTAGACCCAATTGACAACAACAACAACAACAATAATAATAATAAGTTAAATATGATATTTTTTTATTATTAATTTAAAAATAATATTGTTTATTGATAATTTATTTTAAAGCTCTCCTAATTTAATGTTACACAATTGTCAATTGGATTTAACTTGGGTGGTTGGGATGAATGATTGTGATCCTCCCCACCCAAGTTCACTTCCCTCGAGTGACATGTTGCAATGGCTTCAAGCCCTGTTGTTGTTGTTGACCAACCTCATGCCTTGACTGGGGGAATTTTTTTCAAAGATTTTAAAGCCCCGAGGGTTAGCTCAATTGGTCTAGAGAAAGACGTGAGTTCATCATGCTTGTTGTTGGTCACGAGTTTGACTCTCTTGATTCCCCCGGGGGCGAGGCCCCATAATCAAGGTCGACGATTTACCCCACTTACCATCCACGGATCATGGGGAAGTATTCAAAGGGTTTTCCGTGAGTACATTTCCTCGTAAAAAATTAATATTACACAATTGTTTAATAATAATAAAGTATTATATGTGATTCACCGACTTTCTAAAAACTGGTAAAAAATGAGTGTGTGTTCAAACCCTCTCTTGTTCATTTTGGTATTGGTTTCGATGGATGGAACTGTCGGGGGGGTTTCCCCCTCCCAATGTCTATGCTTGGGTGTTCCATGTCATGGTAGTTTCCTTTGTCAAGCCATACAAGGCTCAACATTCTCAATTTGTTAAACATCTAGAGGAAATTCTTAAGAATAATCTTCCTCCTTCCTGTTCAAGAAAGAAGGCATTTGCTTTAGTTGATCGAGGGCTTGTTGGCGAGTTTAATAGTATATGGCCTTCCACTGAATCTGTTAGGATTTGGTTGCAAAACAACTGGGTTCTCATCATCAAGGGTTCCTTAAACCATTTTTTTATGTGGGCGAGGGTTTTATGCCTTTCTTTTTTTAGCATAAAGAAGACAAAGATTTGACCTTCCGCAGCGGACCTTATTTTTTGGGTGTTGGAGGAATGTATCTAAACAAATGGACCCCGGATTTTGATCCTGAGAATGATGTTTCTTCTACTATTCCTTTTTGGGTTTGACTTCCTCACCTCCCTCTTCACTATTGGAGTGATGGTGCCCTGTGTTGTATAGGTAATTATTTGGGTCGATATATAGATAGGGCAAAGCCAAAGTAAAATATGTTCTCATGTGCTAGAATCTATGTTGAAGTAAATCTAGAGAAAGGTATCTCTAAAGCGATGCTCATCACCATGGATAACTGGCAACATGTGCAACAATTGGATTATGAGCAACTTCCTTTTAAGTGCAAAATCTACCACGAATATGGCAATTTTGCAAAAATTGTAAGAAGGCCCTCCCTCCTCAATCTTTTGAAAATGGGTCTGAAGAACAATGAAGAGTTGTGTAAAGGAAATTTGGAACAGGAAATAGTTTTCATCCGGCCTCTGGTTCTGGGCTACTTCTTATGAGCTTGTAAACCCTCAAAAATCCACTACCATTCTCTCTTCGACAGAGCTATCTCAAAAAATAGCTTTGATTCCCTATTGAAAATTCAAGACAACGAAGCTCCTCCCTCTTTGGATGTCGATACTTTGGATCTTGGCTCAAAGGAGTCTCCTTTAGTCCAAATCCCCTCTTGGTTCCCCCCCCACCCCCCCATCAAGAGAAGGACATACCCAAAGCAAGAGAAGGAGAAACATTTAGTTATGATAAACCCTTGTTTTTTTTGTAAGCTAGTTATCGTATATTAATATACAGGGGGGGGGGGTGTATTACAGGTGTTCTTATACTGGATTTCCACTTGGGAAACCAACCCAACAACATAATGTTTGCTTCTTGAGGCTTACAACCCGAAATATACCAAAAAATAGAATGTGAAACTTTATACAAGAATTATCAAAAGGTTGATCTATTGTTTGAGGATTTGCATCATGCTTGTTATAGTTATACATACTAATGAAAAGTAGAAAGCATGTCATTACAAATTAAACAAAGGAGGAAGGATTATCCCGAGGAACCTAGGGGGTTTCCTCCTCGCTAGCATTTAAGTTAATGTCAATTTTGGTTGCCATGATGTTGGATTTATTATTCAGCAGATGAATTTGCAAGTAAATGTATTCCATATGTCCGGCCAACTCATTATGGGCATTGACTCTTTCAGTTATGGTTTTGCATAGAAGTGTTTTGATATGCCAATATAGGTTGATGGTGCGAAAATACTTTGTATCTCTGGCACGGGTTGAGCTTGTATCAGGAATCCATGGTATGAGCTCAACATCAATTTCTGAATTTAGGGTGTTATTCCTTTCCTCATGAACTTTGTTTTCAAACCTATCCATGTCATATTGTGCTTTTGGAGTAGTGAGGGAAAAGTAATTCCCTGTAGGTGTGATTTCATATTGGTGCACTCGAGGGAGTGGAAGATGAGCTCAATGGGAACTGCCACGTCTATGTGCTCTGGACCTATCCATTGAGCCCAACCAAAGTCTGAGTGCAACCCTTGCTTGTCGAGGTGAATGGAGGCGAAAGTTGGGGATGCTTTTGTAGTTTTTTCGGTTGTTGCACTGGTTGATGGAGCCATAAACAACTAATTGGAGAAAATCCTTACCCCAATAAACTAAGCATGTCATCTTTCTCTCTTTTGGATTGCTCGTATGCCTTCCTATATGGTGGCTTGAATTGTTATTTGGCTTGTACTTGTAGTGGATTTGGTGGCGTAAGTGAATGGTTGTCAACTACAACGCCATGCGAGTACGATCAGTTGAGGCGAACTAGTGAGGAGACTCGTCCCTCGTGATCAAAGCTTCCCGGCGATGACTGCAATAATTGAATGACGTAGCCTTCATGTTGGCCAGCTCGAGCCCAATTAAGGGCCATAAAACCCATTTAATGCTCTACATGGGATGGGGGTTGGGTGCTTCCACGTGGAAACTAGAAACCTGCGTTCGGACTCCCTGTGGATCCTATGGGAATGAGAGTTATTGAATGGATGTCATCTATCACCTGAATCAAGGTCCGATAAACCCTTGTTGGGGAAATTGACCTCAGTCATTTTGGGCCTGGAAGAAGTAGAAAATTTCAAAGATGCAAGGATCACTTTCTTATATGCTAAAGCAAGGGGATTAGATATTGATTACTCAGTCGACGAGGAGAAAGAAGACAAGGCTTTAGAGGAATATCTTCCTATAAGTTCAGGGCATAAGGCCCCAAGAATTATATGGGAAGAAAAAGCAAACAAAGATATCCATCTAGGACCACAACACATTATTCCTAAAATGTTAGGGTCTTCCAAGCAACCCAAAAACTCTGGTAGTAATGCAACAAGCAAAGGGGGTTGTTCCTATCACCCCTCCAAATAATGATCATTGTCTCTTTGAATTGCAGGGGCTTAGGAAACGCTCCTAAAACTTCAGATTGGGGGGGGGGGGGATACCAATTCATCCTTTTTTTCTCAAGTTCCTAAAGAAACCAATCCTTCCTCCTTCTATTGATTCATGCTTATATCTCTTTGTAACTTATCTTATAAAATCTTAACCAAAATAGTTGTTGCTCAGCTTAAAAAAACATTTCCCAATATTATTTCCCACAACCAAGGGAGTTTTATGCATGATAGACAGATTGTTGATAATATAGTGCTTTTACAGGAGGCCATTCATTCAAGATTTTCATCTAAGGAAAAAGGTATGGTGGTTAAAATTGATATGGCAAATGCTTTTGATTGTGTTTATCGCTCTTTACTTTTCCAGTTTCTCGGGAAATTTGGTTTTAGTTTGGAATTTATCAAGTAGATAGATTCATGTATCAGTGCCCCTTAGGTCGCCCCTCTAGTCAATGGATGACCGACATATTTTTTTCAAGGAATTCGTCGACTCTATCAAGGATGTCTGCTCTCTCCATTGTTATTTATCATTATGGTTGATGCTCTTAGTTGCAAGCTTGAGCATGAGCGAGAGATTGGAAACCTACTTGGTCTATAGATGGTCCAAGGAGTTAAAAGCCTCAACCACTTGCAATTTGTTGATGATACTCTATTTCTAGGAGGGGCCTCTCAAATCATTGCTGTCGGATTCAAACATGCTCTTGACTCATTCCTTGATGCCTCTGGGGGAGAGGTCAATCACCGGAAGTGCCAAATAATGGGGTGGAATGACCGAGCTCATATAATCCAATCCATCTCTCGTATATTTGAATTTACTCATGTTAACGAATGATCTTTCTCTTCTGATGTTTGGGGATTTTGATTTCTTTAAAACGCTCAATCTCCCATGATTGGGAACATATTATTGGGAAAATCAATGAGAAATTTTCTTATTTGGGCTCCTAGTGGATCAATTTGGTTGGTAGGATTGTCCTCATCAAAGCGATCTTCTCAACCCTTCCTATCTATCAGTTCTCTGCTTTGTTGGCTCCTAAAGGCATCACTAAATAGATATTTGCTAGACTAAGGCAATTTCAATGGCAAGGGCAAGCAAAATGCGAAAAAATCCATCTTGTGAATCGACAACAGGTTAGAAACCCCCATGATAGAAGAGGTTTGGATATCTGAGATCTCGAGTATATGAATGTTGTTATGGGGGCGAAAATTTTATTGAGATTTATTTTAAGCAAATTGCTTTGGTGGAAACATGTAATCTAGAAAATATATTTTTGAGGTCCCAGGTTAAGATGTCTTGAGAAACCTCCCAAGATTAACAGAGGCTCCCCCATCTTCAATCTCATTCTCTTCTCTCTTCCAGTGATCAAGAGTCAAGTTAATTAGACTCAAAGCAATGATAAATTGATTAATTGGTTGGGGTGGAAGTTGATATCCTTGCCCCCACATTTTGAACCTTTTTCCTCTCTTCTCATTAATGCCTTGCATTGATGCACCACACAATAATTGTCTATTAAATATGCGTGGGGATGGGGGGATTCCCTCTATTCAATCAATAAATGATTTAAATTTCTCTAGGAAAACATCAATTATTTCCCTCGCTCAACTGTGTGGCAAAAGGTCGACCAACTTGATGGATTACCCAGGGTCAACTCCTTTATTTGGCTTCTTGCTCATGGTCGAATTATTACCACTAAAAATCTAAGGAAGAGGGGCATTCTTGGACCTTCTCATTGTGCCTTATGTTCCCAATATGAGGAGTCAATTCTTCATCTATTTGTTTAGTGTGATTATGCTAGAACAACTTGGAGCCTTGCTCTTGGGGATCTTTTCCTCTTTGTGGATTGGCCTACTTTTTACAAAAAATTCTTTATTGGTTGGGAATAGAGATATAGAGGCAATTTTCATCATAAGACCGGATTTAAGCGCTTATGGTAGGCTTTCCCAAAGTACATGTACTGGGCAATTTGGATGGATAGGAAAAGAAAGATTTTTCAGAAAGAGACAATTACCCCTCGACAGGTAGCAATCAAGACCATCTCTTTATGTGCCAAGTATTTTCACTTCTATCCACTTCATCAATATCCTCTCTTAGAGTCGTATGAATCCTTTTGGGTGAAATTATTTTTCAATGCCTCCTTTCCTATTCCTTTAAAGAGGAAATGAATTCCCTCTACCAATTGGGTTATTAGGAAATCAATGGTAGACTTTAAAGAGTGGTTGAAGTAGGAGGATATTCATTCTCTATTTTTTGATGGAGCCTCACATAATAATCTCGGGGTGGCAGGCACGGGTGGGAGCCTCCTTTGTCCCAAAGGAAATACCATAATCCATTATGTGTGGGGGTTAGGGACAACTTCAAATAACATTGTTGAAGCCTACACCTTGTTTGAAGGTTTACATAGAGCAAAGGAGAGGAACATCACTAAAATCACAACTTATGGAGACTTGATGATGGTTGTTCGTGTGATTGTCAAAAGGAGTCACATTAAAAACAACCTACTCAGGGGCATTATCACTCGTATTCTATCCCTGGGTGCAAGTTTTGTTGAGTTCAAAATCTACCACATCAAAAGGAACCTTAACCCCATGTCCAATCATTGGGATAAGGTTGGTTCTAGAAGGGCCAAAGGATAAATAAGTATAAATGGTGACAAAGGAGTTAGAGATATCCCTTAGTGTCATATGCTCCCCTCTTGTACTATGCATACTGAGACAGGTGGAATGGTCGACTGCATTGGATTTCCTATTAATCCCCTTGCACACTCGAGGATTACATACAAATGTGCAAGAATTCACTCTAAAAGGTGGCTCTCTAGTTTTGTAGGCGGTGCGATGGCTCCGTTAGCACTCCATAATTTCCCTTGGCTGCGGGAGGGAAACCACATAGGTAACCACATACCACTTTGGGCTTGGAATATGGCCTTTCCAGACCAAAGAGGACTCTCTCACTGTAAATTAGGTTCAATGGCCATATCTGAAATGGAAATAAGGTTTGTAAAAATATTGGTGGCAGAGCTAGGATGAGGTATCCATTGAGCATGGAGTCAACTTTGTGGCAAATGGAATTATCAATGACTGGTTGGTGGAACTATCTAGGTAGCTGAAAATATTTCAGTGAAAATGTTTTTGTTGTGTAAAGGAAGAAAAAGAAAACATATAACTATAATCATAGCAACAACATGGGTGAATTTTGACTAAGTTAAGAAGAAGATGCAATACTTTAATTGTTTTAATCCGGAGCATCAATATTAGATGAATCCCAGACCATCAATTTTCAATTTGAGTACATGAAACTTGCAGATGAAACGAAAAAAGGGAAAAATTGAAAAATACATACATATGAAAGAGACACACACTTTGCATTACCAGCACAAGAGTCTCTGATTTGAAAGTACTGTACTTATGCATTAAGTTTCCATTAAAATCCAGAAAAGGCTACAAAATGCTCAATAAAAAATGCCTTCTATGTTTCTGCCCACACTTAGTACATTCAAAATTACCAAATATAAAGGCAAGACTCTTCCTCAAGCTAAGGAGCTCTATCTCAACCACTATCCTACAATTTTGGATCTAGTTACATCAAAATAGGAATAAACTCAAAACTGCCTGCTAAGAAATAAGAGACAATTTGCTGGAAAATAGGGGCCAAAGATAACATCGTATCTCTCAAAAAATGATATATGTTACAAAAATTGGAGAGGTTTTTGGAGATGAACCCATTCTTGAGAAAAACCTCTTCCAGTTTTTGAAAATTCTTCTCCAGTTTCTCGGGATCTGCACCCAAATATAATAACTAAAACAAGAAATCATTAAATATTTAAATATGAAAATAGGCTGAAAAGATCCCTTCGAATCTCCCAAAACATGACACATGTGCAAACATGAGAGAGGATTTTGTTATTGGGTCTGTTCTTAACAAAATCCTCTTCGAGTTTTTCAAAAAACATCTTTAGTTGTTCGAAACACGATCTTGAAGTTGACTGCAAAAACAACGTGCCTTGCAGACTTTCCGTGGCGAGGTTGCACAACAAGCATTTTTCTCCAGTTGTCTTCACCTGTTTGGTTTCTACAAGGTGTCTGGATGCCAATACTGACCATCCTATAATTCCAAGTGATATGTTTACTTGTATAAATACACAACCCAGTCATAATTCTTTACTCCAGACTTCAAAAAATTCAAACTTAATCTTGGGGCCACAAGATTTGAACCCAACATTCCAATGAGTAGTACAGACATATATTTATTTGATGAAGCCATTGTGCTTTTCATATTGTCTTGAACATCCCAACTGTATTAATTATGCTCCAACAATGGTTTTTTCTGCCTCAACTGTAACCTACAACACTTGCGTAGCATGAGATTGCTACGCAAGTTCTGTGCATTGCTTTTTCCAAAAATAAATTTATCTTAAAACGTTTTAGTCCTTTGGTGATAAAAAAGACAAAACTGAAAAATGGGTTATGGATCTTATACTTCAGCCACCTTTGCAAGCGGTCTAATTTTCCCCTTGCTTCCTCATCAACCCTTTGTATGTGCCATCCTTAGTTTCAAAGCCTTGATTTATTTCTTCAATGACAAATTTTGACTGTACAGATTTGCACAACGATAACTAAAGTTGCAACCAATGGGATCAAAGGAACTTACTTAGGTTTGAATCAGTCATTCAATCTTGAAAAATGAAAACAAGACCTTTCAATCATTGAAAAATGGAGAGTTGTAGGACAAGAGATAAAAATTGTGCAAGACAAAGGATGCATAGCGGATGAACAGAGCTTGCGTAGCAGGCGAATTTTATGGAACTTTCGAAGGTAGAGGAGCATAACTAATGAAGAAGAGAATTTGCATGAAGACTAAGGGAGGGAATAATTTCACATGTCAAGGAAAATTAGATTTCAAAGCGTTGATTAGACATGATTTGACAGTTTGGGTAGTGCCAATGTTTACACAACGTGTGATCTTTACCAAAAATACATTAGAAAAATTGGTACATATGACATAATGATTTATGATGGCTCCATATTTCTCACCACATGTCATTATAACTCATATAATCATTTAATAACCATTTCCTCTAGACCTTTGACTTGATTGTTTATCATGACAACAACCTTAGACTAATGATTGGTGACTAATGCATACACTTAAAAACTCAAACTAGGAATGCATTGGTCTTCCCATGACCAAAGCACGACTTTTCCAACTCTTCACATACATATGACCACACCTTAAAATCAAGGACACTAACATTGGCTCCAATGGGGATGACATCCTCCCCGTGAGGTGCCAAAGAACAAAAGACCATGTGCATGATCCATTGGGTTGCTTCCAACCTCAACACCGCAATCTGCAAACTGACCTGCAACCTACTCCTTTCAAAATGAAACTAAACTGCAACCCAAACTGAGAATCACAACTGTCAACTGAAAACTGAATTGAAAGAGCACTACTGAAAAAGATGCTCAGAGTGTTGAGCTTATTCAGACACACTCCTACCTACCCCAAGTTAATCTCTGAGTTATTTGATTAGGTGAAATAAAAAATCCAATGCAACCATATAAACACTTTGTCAACTATTCCACCTCCTTGCTTACACTCCTTCAGAGGCAAAATGAGAATCCTACTTAACGACAACTCCAATGAAAACTTGCAAACAGATTCAACTTTGACATAATTCAAAAACTTAGTCCCACTTGCTGACTCCAAGAAATCTGTAAAAGGATCCTCAAATGAATACACAAGACAATCATACTGTATCAACCCTTAAACTACATCTTTTCTTTCACGCAATTTCAACTGTTGACTATCATAAAAGGACTGAAAATCTGCATTGGACTTTTGCAATGAAATCCATGCTAGAGAAAACAATGATGTTGGCTGCAAAACTAAGTGTTCATCATTCATGTTTCCAGGCTCACAACTAGTCAAAGGTTGAAAGCTTTGACTGCATAAACCATCCAAATAAAATGTTATAGGGTCGTCAAAGACATGAAAAAATTGTTGCATTTTACTGTCAATTTATTTCGGTGAATCAATGTGACTTTGCACCAAAGCACACTCCTTTGCTTCAGTGATGGTCTCAAATTTTTTCTTCAGGAACTCAAATGAAGCAAAACATAAAGGCAGAGAGTTACCTTTAGTGGATTCACAATTTTCATCATATTCAATGTCGTAACTATCATATATGAGCTTAGTGCTTTCATCGAACTGTAGAAACTGAACACATCTTGATGGACAACATGTCGTTGGTTGCTCTAGAAAATCAACACCCAAATCGACAACATAATCATCATCATACTCATCATACTTGGGTAAATCATGAACTCCTGCAATGTCATCTAATAGGAAAAAGCATGGGATATCAATTTGTTCTTCAACAGGTTTGTCTACAAATTCACTTTCATGATAGTCTACAAATGAATACATAAAACAATTAGCTCCCTGCTTATCATGAGATGAACCAAAAGCTAAATTAGCACCTTCTTTTTCAACAAGTGGAATATAATCTTCACCAAAACCATCAACATTTAAAACTTCAAGAGAACACATCATATTATTAACCCTCTGCTCAAAATTCAAATCAATTGCTTTTTGTTCATGTTCACTGTCATGTTCTTTAACATCCAACTCCTCATTTTGAATCTGTCTACATGCTTGAATATTGTCTTGAACCTATTGAGCATCATTAAACATTTTTTGCAAGGACTTATACCTCCTCTCCATCAGAAGGAATGACATATCCAAATGAAAGGTTGTTGCATAATAGAGCATGGAAGCAACTTCTGAGGGTTGAATTTCCTTAGGCATCCTATAATAGAGGCTAAAAAATCTTTTACTGAACATAGAGACAGTTTCATCCCTCTATCTTTTCATGGAATGAAACTCTGCAAGATGTTGATCCCAAGACTTTCTTTTACCCCATAACTTTAAAAAAACATCCTTCAATTCTTCCCATGAGCTAATTGTCTATGGCTGCAAGTGTTTAAACCAGTCTTTGGTATCCCCTTTCAAGGATTGAGAGAAGGCCCTCATACAAACATCGTCATGATCAATCTCAAACAAATATATAAAATGTTCAAAAGCTTGGATGTGCTTTTCAGCAGAAAAGTTATCAGGTTCTCCTCCAAACTTAGGCAGGTATTTGTGGTGCTTTGGAGGAAAATCATGAAGAATAGAAGGCAATTTTAAAGGCATGTATCTATCTGGGATCTTAGAGGGCATAGGATCAAGTACAAGAGATGGTGTATCAGCTTTGGTTTCGTGAGGTTCAAAAGACTGAATACGGTCATCATATGATTCGGGAGAAGGATCTTGTTCAGGATCAACAATGCAAGAATAAACTATGTCTAAAGTTTTTAAATAAGGATATACGAATGTAGCTTTATGGTCTTCATTTGAATGCAACAAGTAAATAAATATTCTTTTGAAAAACTCAGGAAAGGACAAAAATATATTGATGAAACAAAAAATTCCTTCCTGGAGAAAACTCAATCTTATGTACTTGGTCTTTCCACTGTTTCCTTTCATATCTCTGTCAACAGGTCTTGTTCTCCAATGGAGTCTCCGAGTCTAATTTGAAGCTTCATTGTAGTCGCCAGGTGAATGATCTACAACCTCCTTATGTCTGATTGTTGTCCACCATCAACAATTAGATCTAAACCTTGTTGTTTCTCCCAGGGAAAATTTCACTTTCGTCCCTGACAACGACGCTAAGATGTTAGCACTCCGCAATTTCCCTTGGTTGCGAGAGGGAAACCATGGAGGTAACCGCAGACCACTTTGGGCTTGGAATCTGGCCTTTCTAAACCAGAGAGGGCTCTCTCACTATAAATTAGGCTCAGTGGCCAGATATGAAATGGAAATAAGGTTTGTAAAAAGATTGGTGGTAGAGCTAGGATGAGGTATCCATTGGGCATGTAGTCATCTTTGTGGCAAATGGAATTGTCAATGACTGGTTGGTGGAACTATCTATGAAACAAAGGTTAGGTAGTTGGCAACCTTTTAGTGAAAATGTTTTTGTTGTGTAAAGGAATAAAAAGAAAACATATAACTATAATCAAAGCACCAACCTGGATGAATTCTGACTAGGTTGAGAAGAAGATGCAATACTTTAATTGTTTTAATCTAGAGCATCAATATGAGATGAATCCCAGACCATCACTTTTCAATTTAAGTACATGAAGCTTGCAAATGAAATAAAAAAGGGAAAAAGAAAGAAATACATACATACGAAAGAGACACACACTTCAAATTACCAGCACAAGAATCTCTGATTTGAAAGTACTGTACTTCTGCATTAATTTTCCATTAAAATCCAGGAAAGGCTACAAAATGCTCAATAGAAAATGCCTTTTATGCTTATGCCCACACCTAGTACATTCAAAATTACCAAATATAAAGGCAAGACTCTTCCTCAAGTTGAGGAGGTCGAGCTCAACCACTATCCTACAATATTGGATCTAGTTACATCAAAATAGGAACAAACTCAAAACTGCCTGCTAAGAAATAAGAGTCAATTTGCTGGAAAATAAGGGTCAAAGATAACATCATATCTCTCGAAACATGATAGTTATTAAAAAAATGGGAGAGGTTTTTGGAGATGAACCCATTCTTGAGAAAAACCTCTTCCAGTTTTCAAAAATTCTTCTCCATCTTCTCGGGATTTGCGCCCAAAGATAATAACTAAAACATGAAATCATGAAATATTTAAATATGAAAAATAGGCTGAAAAGATCCCTTCAAATCTCCCAAACTATGACACCTGTGCAAAAAATGAGAGAGGATTTTGTTATTGGGTCCATGCTTGACAAAAACCTCTTTGGGTTTTTCAAAAAACATTTCCATTTGTTCAAAACACGATCTTGAAGTTGACTACAAAAACAACGTGCCCTGTAGACTTTGCGTAGCGAGGTTGCATAGCGAGCGTTTTTCTCCAATTGTCTTTCACCTGTTTGGTTGCTACAAGGTGTCTGGATGCCAGTACCGACCATCCTATCATTCCAAGTGATATGTTGACTTGTAGAAATACACAACCTAATCATAACTCTTTACTCCAGACTTCAAAAAATTCAAACTTAGTCTTGGAGCCACAAGATTTGAACCCAACATTCCAATGAGTAATACGCATGTGCGCGCACACACACACACACACATATATATTTGATGAATCCACTGTGATTTTCATACTGTCATGAACATCCCAACTGTATTAATTATGCTCCAATCGTGGTTTTTTCTACCTCAACTGTAACTTACAACACTTGCATAGCGTGAGATTGCTACATAAGTTTTGTGCATTGCTTTTTTCCAAAAATAAGTTTATCTTAAAACGTTTTAGTCCTTTGGTGATAAAAAGACAAAACTGAAAAATGGGTTATGGTTCTTATACTTCAGCCACCTCTGCAAACAGATCTAATTTTCCCCTTGTTTCCTCATCAACCTTTGTATGTTTCGTCCTTAGTTTCAAAGCTCTGATTTCTTTCTTCAATGATAAATTTTGACTATACATATTTGCACAACAATAACTAAAGTTGCAACCAATGGGATAAAAGGAAATTACCCAGGTTTGAATCAGTCATTCAATCTTGAAAAATGAAAACAAGACCCTTCAATCATCAAAATATGGAGAGTTGTGGGACAGGAGATAAAAATTGTGCAAGACAGAGAATGCATAGCGGATGAACAAAGCTTACGTAGCGGGCGATTTTTTTGGAACTTTCGAAGGCAGAGGAGCATAACTAATGAAGAAGATATTTTGCATGAAGAAAAAGGGAGGGAATAATTTCATAAGTCAAGGAAAATCAGATTTCTAAGCGTTGATTAGACATGGTTCGATAGTTTGGGTAGCGCCAATGTTTACACAACGTACTTACACAACTTATGATCTTTACCAAAAATACGTTGGAAAGATTGGTACATATGACATAATGATTTATGATGGTTCCGTATTTCTCACCAAATGTCATTATAACTCATAAAATCATTTAAAAACCATTTCCTTTAGACCTTTGACTTGACTATTTATCATGACAACAACCTCAGACTCACGACTGGTGACTAATGCATACACTTAATAACTCAAACTAGGAATGCATTGGTCTTCCCAAGACCAAATCATGACTTTGCCAACTCTTCACATACATATGAACACACCTTAAAATCAAGGACACTAACAGGCTCAATATTTGTGCATTGTGTTGATGCTAAGGAGGTATCTGTCTATTGGGTCTGTGAGGGGTCTTAAGGCTCTGCACATGGATATTTTCGAATTTGCTTATTGGAAAACTCCTTGGTGGCTCTGCTGGCTTCGGTTTGGGTTGTTGGGCTCGGTGCACCTTCTAGTTTATTTCCCTCCTTTCTTTGGCTCTGGTTATGCACGCCCTTTGTTTTATTTGATTTCTCTCTACCATGGGCTACATTTAGTTGTCAATTGGGGGTTTGGATTTGGTCTTCTTGAGGGCCGATGAAATTTTAGTTTTTGACTACAAATGGGAGGAATGTAATCGTCTTGGAGTGATTTAAAAAAATTTCTTTGGCACCATGAAGAATTTGCTTAGGAAAATAGATTTTCTATGCAACAACTTTCTTCGAAATTTGGGGAATTCGAGCAATCCTTGGCCACTCTATCCTCATTCAAATTTTGGGATTTCGAGATTGCCTTGGCCACCTTGAATCGAAGAATGGATGACATGGAGCTTGATATCCAACAATCAAAGGCCTAGGACCATCCTCATCCCTCAACCTTTGCGTCTATCCTTCAAGGCATAATCATACCTCAAGATGGTGGCAATGGCAGTGGTATTGGTGCTATCGATCATGGAACAACCCCCATGGACACTGAAGAAGGGCCTCAACATTAGTTCAGGGCTCTATACTTTCAAGATTCTGTCTCTTCTAACTAGTTTGTGTATTTCAAAGTCTTGTGGTGTCTAGGACAATTCTACAAAGATGCAATTAGCTTGGATGAACATAATATTAGTTGAGATAGGACTCTATATGATATTGTCTCAGTTCTATAAATATTTTCAGGATGAAAGCCTCCTTTTGTAAGACTTTTTGGATGTTGTTTGCCTCGACACAACCCCCTTTAATACAAGTCATGTTCAATTACTGTTAAAAAAATATTAATAAAGTATTATTAATTGGATATAATAATTTTTATTAATTAAAAAATTAATTATTAATAAAATATTTTTAAGCTTTTATAATTTATTATTAAATTGAGCATGTGAAAGGAGCTTAAAGAACCCCAATCAGGAACAATGGTAACCTGTAATAATAATAAGGTAGTATTGTATGATAAATCTATCATCAATACCACATGTGCAATGTCTTTCTTTGAGCACCCTCCCATTGAGGATCGGTTAGAAATCTCCAAACGAGTGGTGTCAAAATGGTGTGCAGATTGACACAAATATGATGCAAAGAAACATACTTGTTTTTTTTAAGTGTTTTGGTGTCATATCACAACGAAAAAGCCACACTCTAAATATTTCCCAAACACTATGCCTTCTAGGAAAAATCACAAAGCCAAGGTTGTGAGGGCATCAAAGGTGCTCTAGCTCTATATTGTAGTATTGTGGGAAAACTCTAGCGAGAATAAGATGCTTTGTATTTGGTTACATTGTTGTGACTCTCAAGTTCTTCACAAAAACAACATCTGGAGAGCTTGTTCTCTCTTCAACAATGCCCTTCTTTATTGAAGAAATGGTGCTACTTTATCTGACAAATAACTCAAGTGGTGAAACTATTATGTGCTTGGAAGATCAATTCCTTCTCTTAAGTAGAAGACAACTTCAAGTGTTTGTATATACATTGAGCTGCTACAAAATCATTGATTTAATTCTTCTCTTCTTCGTCTCAATCTTGGGTTTTGCTCTTCATCAAGGAAAGTAAAAATCTCAGTTTAATATGCAAGGGGTTCTTTAAGAGCTTTATGAGACTGTGGCATGGACACCAACACTACTACAACTCTTTACTTGACATCTAAACTAGCTTTGCATAAGACATGGCTCTCTTGCTATGGACTCTAACTAACGAGGTATATTGGTAGTCTTTGTATGGAGTCCCTCCTCTAGGATAATTGCAAGATATTGATTCTTCATGGCTTCATTACTCTTAGATTGATCCTCTTTTCCAGACAAAGAACTCCACTCTTTGGGGTGAGTTCTTTGGTTTTTGTTGTCCATAAAACTGTAAGAGGCCATCTACTCTCCCCTTCTAGGAATTGATTTCCTTCTCTAGCAACAACTACAATAGAAGGTAAATAATTCTCCCCACTGGGAGTTCGTTCTCTTCTCTACCAAAACATTGGTATCTCTCCTTCGCCAATTGCTTGGGGGAAATTCCTTTTCCTTCATCAATGATTTCCTTTTGCTTAATTGATTTATCCACTGCTAATCCAATGGAAGAAATTTGAACTCATCCTAGCTACCAAAATGTTAGAAAGAAAATCCTTCTTCCCTAATAGTTAATCTAATTTCTTTCCTCATCTAAGAAAATGTTCTCCACCACCAATTGTTTGGGATATCTCCTCTTCATTGATTCCAAAATTTTATAGGAGCATTTTGATTCCCCTTAACAATGAATTTTGTATGTTTTTCTCCAACAATTTTTTTCTAGGTTACAAAGTTCAGGGAAAAACCTCGAGTACTTCCCCTCATTTTGAGTTGGATGGTACCCAGGGTAAACCCTAGAATCTTTAGGGCACAAGGCTAATCAACAACAAAGCTCGAAGCCATTACAACAATATATTCATTATGAGCTCAACATGTCACTTACAAGAATTGAACTTGGGTGGAGAGAAAAACAATCATTCCTCCCAACCACCCAAGCTAAACCTAATTAACAATTCACTTGAAAAATACAAAGCCTTTTTGAAGGAGGTGTTACCTTTGACCAAGGATTTGCTTCTCTTCCATATTTAACACCTCACATTTGGAATGATTCCCTTCACCAACACGACACAACATGACACTTGGAGAGTTACTCCACTGTACATGGCCACAACTTCACATTTGACTCAAAGACACATTGCTCAAATTTCCATCCTTGGAATCTTTCCTTGGAATGACAACAATGTAAAAGTTTGGGTGTATATGAAAATTGCCATACGTCTCTTCCTTATTGACTTACAAGGTTTCTTGGTAAATGAGAGAGAGGATCCTCTTCACAACTTCGTGGTGACTCTTAGGCTATCAAGCCTTTACCCAATCCAACTCCACTCATATCCATTGTTGTTTGGAATGAGCTATGGAACATGGTCTTTAACTTGTTCTTTCATAAAAACATGCGAAGCCTCTCCAAGAATCATAAAAAGTTTTCACAATAATGCTAAGGTAGGTGGTTTACCAAGGTAGAATGTTAAAGAGTTTTTATAGTTGTATAAGTTATTTCAAAGTGTCAAAAATGCAATAAACAACCACTCATTTACATTAACTTTTTTTATCCACATACTCAAACTTTACACATTATTCATCTTGAATCTTTAAATTTACTTCATTAATCCATTTCAAATCACAAATCCAAATTCTAAAACCTATGAAACAAATGACAATTCAACCTAATTAAATGAGCGTTGAAGAAATCATGAAAGATAGTAATCCACTTCCTTCATGCACAAATCCAAAGATTATGCAAAACACATGTAAAAAAAATGTATTTTTATTTTAAAATACATTATATCCAACATACATAACGACAACACTTCAAAGTATCAAAAGTA